>JAOEHT020606991.1:0-15720 GCA_025448195.2 Parazoanthus atlanticus | reverse complement strand
GGCCAGGAACCACCAAAAAGCCCGTGTAAGATAGGGTTAACAGTCAAAGAACTAGCCAACTGAGCCCTCACACTCTTCAGTTGTACAGCAGTCTCTCTCGCAGGAATAATTTCAATTCTCACTCTTTCACCAGGAGTGCCAGTCCGCAGAGTGGAGTCCTCTCGCGCGGCCGAGCTACCAAAGAGGAGACGACCTCAGCCAACCCGCTCAGCCACTTTACAACACATGGACGTCAGAAACATGCCCGGTGCACATCCTTCGCTTATGGCTCGTCCTAAATACTATTGACTTGGTCACGCGTTACTATGATTTCGTTACTGTGTAACGCTGTGACGTCACAGCGTCGTTTTGTGCGAGGGGAAGGCTCAATATAATACAAGCCGTAGCTGCACAGTCGCTCTGCCACGATCACATGCGAAGCTTCTTGAATTACGACCTGTGATCACGACTGAAGGACATAGCAAGAGGAGTGGGACGGCCGCAGGGGGGTGGCAAGAGGGTTTGGTATCCAACTATTTTGATGGGTTCGACTGACATTTTTTTTTGTTATCTCAAAGCTAAGCCGTTTAAACCTGTGGAAACTTGAAATCCTATTTCAGGAAGCCTATAAACAAGAATAAGACTACAAGGAGCATCCCCCAGGATTCCTCTTGGAATTCACGCATCGTGATTCTTCCTACAAATTCAGTCGCCTTCCGCTCCATAGCCAATGATTTTCCCTTACTGTGATCCTTATAAATAAAAGTCCAGGAATTGGTTATAAATAAAGAAATAAAAAAATCAGTTGTGCGAAGAATTCTTCGCAAGTTTCAACAAGATACTGTTAGGAAATTAAAACGACCCGGTTAATTAACTGAAATATTTGACATTACCTTGAGTTAAATAAAGACAACTCTTCGACAATATTTTTGAATCGCCCACACTATTATATGATGGAAACTGTACAATCTATGTTATCCTGACCGAGCAAAACCAAGCAAAGATATGCGAAAAACTTGTTTGCCTGGACAATTTGTAAAAGAGAATTTCCCTTCACTTTACGGTGAGTGTCAAGACTGCACTTTGTAAACTGACCGAGGAACAATAAATCGTTTTATTATATGGTAACTTGGTAATGTATATATGTAACTAAATCTCTGTGTTCTGATTGGCTAAAACAGCGGTCTGTACGGAAAGACAGAAGTATGCAAATTCCGAACAGACGTTTTAGTGACATCACCAACTGAGCGGAAAGTGGGTGCTGGAAACTTCATGGCAAGTTTGAACTGACAACAAAACGAGAGGAACAACAACATATGAAACTTATGTAACTGATTTAACTTTTTTGATTAGTATCTGAAAGTGATAGTTCTTTAAAGCTTTTGACTACCACTGTAGTCGTGCAGTTCACAGTCACTGTTCAGTCTTTTGCTTTACTAAGTCCCGCGGGTTGTTGCTGACCTATGCTGGTTACGGGGGCCTGGGGCGGGACTTAGTCTACAGTCAGTCGAAAGTTTAGAAGAATTTTCACTTTCAGTTGTTCCTGTTAAAGTTTAAATCCATTATACATCATCTCTACCTGAGCAGATGAACCTACACAAATAAGTATAAAACTTAGATAGCATATCATTCCGCTTATTCGGTGTTCCTGGCTCTTAACAATACCAAAATTTAAAAGACGTTCATGGCTACAACACCAGAAACAAGGACATGATTCGTCTCCCACGAGTAAAGAGCAACTGGGGAAAACAGAGGCTGTCCTACCATGCCGTTAAGGACTGGAACTATTTGAATGTAGATATTAGAAGTGCAACCAAGGTTGAGGATTTTAAACGGAGAATGCGCAATTTTTTATGTAATTAGATTATAGCCCTCTAGTCTTCATATTATGTAATAGATAATTCTTGTATGTTGTTTTTAATTATGTTTTTTTTTAACTTTTATAATCTGTAATTTAGGTCCTTTCTAAAAATCATTTTTTAGTGAGAGAGTTACCTAATAAAAGATTATTATTATTATTAGAGCAACATATCCGTTTGCCAGGGTGCAATTCATTATATTTTTGTTTTATTAGACCAAGCACTGTTCCTGAAGTGCAGAGAAATAATGTTGTGCCATATAGAACAAATTAATGTGAAGTTCCTATTTTAACCATAAAATTCCAACTAAATTGCAAGTTAGAAGATGTTTTAGATATAATTTTCCAACAATGTCGATAAAAATGTCATTATTAGATGTTTCGTAATTACCCCGAGATATGAAAAAACTTCAAGAGCTCAATTGTTCTGTTACAAACTCATTTTGTAAACGAACACAATGTTAACTACGGTAGCATTGATTTTTTATGTTTTCAGAGTCAAGCAAAGAGACACAAATTTTCTTGTTGTCTCGAAAGAAATAATCAGAACTTTCTTTGTTCAGTGGACTAGCTCCCTGACTGATCTAGTCGTCCCAAGCTAAATCTGTGATGTTTGCGACAAGCAGCAATGCTCATAAATATTTCGAGTGCTCTGCAAGTAATTCGAGCAATGACTATGGTGGATAAATTATGATGACAAATGGTGACTCAGTGGCAGTAAACCAGATGTCATTTCGTCCAGCCCTTTGATTTCATGGTTTCATTGATCATCACAGTCACCGCTCGATTTGTGCTTTGAATTACGTGTAGAGGAGTTTAATTGCTCTCTTATCGATCAAGCTTTTCCCCTTCAGGTAGAATTGATAACAGGCCAAGCAATGAAGGCGGGATTCACAGGAGGACTAGTAGTTGATTATCCTAACAGTACCAGGGCTAAAAAGTAAGGAAAAGAACTGCACATTGTCTGGTAGCCTTACCCTAAAATTTGATTTTTTTTAAAAATTCGAAACGAAGATCACGGCATTATTTTTATATATTTTGTTAACATTTTTTATTATTATTTGCCAATGTTTATACCAATCGTAAAATTCATATGAAACTACATCCGGGATCTTAAGATTTTTCGATAATTTTCAAAAATCATCGAACGTCTTTTTTGACAATTTCCGAAAGTTTTCGAAGATCTTCCGAAAATTTCAGAAGACTTTCTGAAAATTTTCGAAGATTGTCCGAAAATTCGTGCTTTCTGTCCATAAAGAAATTGTAATATGCATTCTATTTTCGAATGGTAACAACGTGATTGTTGTTGTTGTTGCGAATATCATACTTACAGTAATAGTGTAGACTTCACAGATTTTTTATCTGTTCTCACTGTTTGTTTGTTTGTTTGTTTGTTTATTTATTGCTTGGGAAAGTAATAACGCTGTACTTTTAAGACAGTTTTTGCACGCCATGTATTCTTTCAACAATTTGCCATATTTTCTCGTTTTGCAGAATCTTTCTTTGTCTGTTTGCTGGGGTTGTTGTGGACAGACTGCCCAAGGTAAGTAAACCACTGTCAGCTGCAAGTATTCTGTAAAATCTTCTGCAATTTTTTCAAATTACTGATCAGAAACTGACGTAAGAAAGAAGACATAGGTTGAACCAGATTTAGTTGTAACCCTATGGAAATCATCAAAGTTGTCACTGACGGAAGTCAAAACTTGAGCTAATGTTGTAACTTACCAGAAATGGCAGCTTCTCGTAATTCAGTTGGGCGGGAGAGGTTCTCAGTCTGTTTTAAAGAATACCAAATTTTTGGGGATCGAAAGAAGTAAATTTTCCACAAATCCCACCGGTTTTAGAGTAGCTTAAATTCTCAAGCTAAAATTGTAAAAACTCGAGGTTTTGTCACAAGCGCCGAGTGTTACACAGGTGAACAAACATCAGATTTGATCTGTACAGAAGACAACAAATCGTTTCTCAAAAACAAACACTAAAACAATAGCTGTTCATCAGTAGGATTCCTGAAATGTGTACAATTCTACAATTGGTTTCAGCTCCATTAAATCCCAGACCAATTGCAGAACATTTTAGGCGGAGCCACCAACTAAGTGAGCACAGTTACTGAGTGACAACTAAAAAATAAATTCTAACAGTTAAGGACTCCAACCAAACACGTTAGATAACGAGGCACAAACTGAAAGTGAATTGAGAAACTTCACGCGATGCGGTTTGTTTCTTTTTACACATATTAAGCACCCAATTGTTATTGTAAATTAAACGGCGCGAGCCGCCACGAAACCGTGCGGTTGCAAACTTTGCGACCGACCGAACTTTTTCCACCGAGTTTACTGAAGTGAACTTTTGTGGGAGAAATTTTTTTCGATAACTCAGAAATTCACCTGGCAAGAAAAATATCTTTCGACTCCTGATGTCCAGTCGTTGGTGGAAAGAACTAGAACCCAAGTTTGGGCCATTTGCGTGCGGATTCTAATTGTTAGATGTATATTCATCCTACATCTATGGTTTCATTTGAATCCGGGTGTAGGTATTGTATATATATCAACATTGTCACTGTTATAACAGCTTCGTATTTCAAAATTGTATTTGCAGGGGCTGGGAACGGAGGATTCACAACGAGCCCAGAACACAGTTTCGTACAGTGGCGCAAGGTTTGTCATCGGTCCTAGTTTATCAAAGTCAGTTCCTTTTCAAACCGAGCTTATGTTTGACAAACTAGAGCTTAGGATACATGCTGTTCAGATTGGTTGATCTACGTTTTGCAGTTTAGCTGACTCGTCAGAGCATAAAGAACCGTGAAGTGTAGGTAATGTAAGGGAATCCCAGAGTGTTCGCTAATTTCGAAAGTAAATGGTAAAGCGTTTAAAGGAGCCGATTAGTGGCACTCAAAAAACTAGCTGACAAAATTAAACAACTCAAGTACAGTGTAGCTGTTTACATTTGCCGGCTGTTAAAGCAAACTTGGAATCGGTTTGTTAGTGTATTCATGGAAATTTCGATCCAAGATTAGTTGCACTTTTGGTCAGGATTGGAGAAATACGCTTGAATCGATTCAAAATGGGTTGAACGAGAGGTAAAACATTTCTAAACCTCGTGAAACTAAGCTGAACATGGATCAGTTTGTACTTGATTCCTGGTGTTGGTTGATCTTGGTGAAGGTGATGTGCCTTGGCGTCACTTTATTTGAAAACACTTGCTGAATCTCATTTAATTTTTAAATGTACTTTTATTTGAAACTACAAAACTCTTGATGAATTACCCCTTTGATGGTAAACTGTGAATTTAAGCTTAGAACTTTTGTAAACCGGCCTTCATACCACAAAATTATAGAAGATAAAGAGGTGCTGTCCTGAGGTAGGTCGCTGAAGTGGCTGAAACGTTTTATCATTTTAACCAGTGTCAGCTCCGTGTATATTTCCACAGGGAGTTCCTACATCTCGCATGTGTCCAATAAATTGACAAAACTATAAATTTAATTTGTGTTCTGCTCTTGTTTTGCGGGCGGTTTCTTCCAGGCTCGATCGATTGACAAGCCGCGCGGTCTGGTTTCTGTAGGTCTGGGTACGAGAATAACGATCGGAAACGATCCGACTGATCCCTTCAATGGTTCCGGACGATCTCCGAACTATTCTCGTACCCAGACCTACAAAATCCAGACTGCGCAGACTACTCTCGTACCCAGACCCACAAAAACCAGTCCGCGCGGCTGTTGATCGATCGAGCCTGAAAGAAACCGCTCGTAAAACAAGAGCAGAACGTAAGGTAAATTTATAGTTTTATCAATTTATTGGACACATGCAAGATGTAGGAGCTCCTGTGTATTTCTAACAATTTATATCATGCCTGGTTACTACCACAGCATTTTAAAGGTGCTATCCGTTAGAGAGAAGTACAAGCAAGGTTTACTTGAAAATGAGTCGAGGAAAATATTATCTTTCGGGCATCGTTTACTTTCTTTAACTGAAGTAAGCTAGCTAGGTTTCACAAGAAAGTTGGAGACTATCAATGTTTAAGGTCAACTATACACCCACCTTCCCCTCCCTTAAGTTTAGAATGGTCGTTAATGTTGGTTTCAGTAGGGGAGGGGTAGGTGCGCGGGTAGTTGTTATACACGTGTATCTTTGTTACCTAACAGGAAAACAGAGCGAACGAAGTTTCAGGGTGGTAAACCAATCAAAGGCAGCAAGGAGTGGGTCAAATCCAAGAAAGACAGGCGGAGAAGACAAGGAAGGTAGTTCTTATACTTCTCTAATTGCTGCTGTGTCATTGTTCAATCAATAAACACACAACAACAACAACTAACACCAACAGTAACAATTAAGAAAGACATTTATTGGTACCATAAATTTCCTTAATACAATGTATATAATGAAACACCTTAGACTTGTTGTGGGTACTGGATACCTTTGTTTTCTAAACCGTCGGTGGATAAGATACCGTAAAATGAGTAAAATAAGCCCCGGGGCTTATTTTTGGTCATAGAGCTATTTTGCTATATTTTTCTGGAGGGGGCTTATATTCAGGAGGGCTTATACATGGACAAAAGCTAGTGAGTTTCAAGGAATTGTAAATTTTTTTTGAGGTACTCTGCTCACAGTCGGTCTCATACTGATTTTGTCTGAGACGAAGACTGACAATGACATATTCTGTGATCAGCAGTGATCATAAACTATTACATGCTCTGTACACAATGTTATTACAGTATTAAAATACCCCCACAGTACAACCTTGTGTTTAAATTTAATAATACCAAATATAACCCCCGGGGGCTTATTTTCGGAGGGGCTTATACATAGAAGGAGTTTTCCGTTTCAAAAGTTTGTTCCTAAACGCCTCGGGGCTTATTTTCGGGGGGGGGGGCTTATTTTTCGCATTTCACGGTATTTTTATATGAATAAGTCCCTCTCTAATATGCCGACCTTCAGAGCTCCAAGTTTCCAATAAGCCTCCTTTCTCCATTAACCCCCACCCTCCAGAAATGCGAGACGAATGAAAGCGAGTTGAGCTTCAGTGTTAACTTCAGAAATTTTTAAGTTTATTGTCTGATTCTGTCTCTGAATGACAACAGGAGACTGACATCAGGCCAGAGGTCGTAACCCTTTCTTGAGGAAAGGAGATTTACCACAAGCTTACCTCGGTTTTTTTAACTTTGATTCGAACTTCAGTTCTTAGTTTTCATCTGATTCTGTTTTTCGTGATCTACATGAGTCATTCTAAATATTTTTTCATTCTTTCGGTAGGGAGGTCCGACCGGACTCGAAATACATGGGAAGAAAAAGGAAAAACGTATTTTGAATTGTTGATCAAGATACAGTAGGACGTGATGATAGACTTTGTTTGTCAGCTTACTGGTGCTAAGAGGTCCTAGAATACGATAAATATACGATACAGTGAATACACAGCCAATTCATTCATTGAGGAACCTAGTACAAGACCACAGATACTGAAGAGAAGACTACCAAAGACAACTGATTTCCGACAAGTTGTTTTGTTTTCCCAGTGGTAATTTTTGAATCTTTTTTCTGCGTTTAGCAATAAATTGTAGGAAAATAACTGAATTCTGTTACAAAAGGAGATGTTTTTGAATTTGTCTTCTCGGCCACTGGCCATTTTAATGGCTACAATAAATTTAAGAGACATAAACAATCTTAAGAAGAGTTTGTTCTCGATACAAGCGTTACATGGTTTTCCAGTCGTGAATGTCTTGATTGAGTAGTGCGTCTATCAATGTTATGCCGGAGGGGAGAAGAGAGGCGGGGCAAATGTGAGGCAGTAAGATTTTATGTAGAATTCTTGTTCAAAATCCCTACCTTAGGAAAGCTAAATTTATAATTTTTAAGCATTTCGGACTTGCTGCACTACAAGTATGGGTCAAAATTGGTCAATTATCCGACCCTCCAGCTGGTAGGAGTGAGCAAATGCCCCTCATCTGCCCCGCCTCCGGGCTCCGGCTTAACATTGCTAGGTACATCGCGCAAACCGTTTGAGTTTGCTTACGAGTTATAAAAAGGGCAGTTTTTATTTTATTTCTGATGCGTTCCAGATCGCTTGCGAACAGTAAGTGAAGATAGAAAATGAAAACCCCGTAAATATTCGATTAAGTGTCCTGGACACATTATATTTTGGGCTCCTGGAGTTAGGCTCTTGTTTGGAAGTGTATGTATGGGCAACTGTTTAATTTTCATCAGTATCAATGAGGACACTTTATTTAGGGAGAATAACAAAACAAAGAATAAAGAATGTACTTCACAAATGCAAATCAAATCTACACCTTAATTTTCAGTTTTTTTAGTTCTGGGGGTGAACTACACATGGGACCACTACTACCGTTAATGCCTTTCCCCATTGGACTTGGTACTTTTTATATTCCCTTATTTTTTGTTTTGTGTATTTGTATTCTCGTAAGTTATTCTTGTAAGATGTTCCAATAAAGCCGATAAAACAAAACGTTAACATGAACAATAGGGCAAAATAAAGTTCGTGCATGGATAGTTGTTGAAAACACTTTCAGTAACAGCCGCTGAACACTAACTTCACCGGCTCAATGTCAACGAGTTCACTGTCGCTTAAGCCAACGAGGAACTTTCTTGTGCTGCCTCTTCCACGTCAAATTGAGTGATAGCATCGAAATAGTCACTTCTGTGACCTTGAAACTACAAGAAATAGGGAGAGTATCTTATTCGAATATTTGCGTTGTCTTGTCAATCTTAAAGTATTGTTTGCGAACTGTCGACAAAACATTGGAAGCAAACTGTAAAATCCGAAGCTTCAGTTATATGGAACATCGTCGTGACATCCAGAGATATTTACTGCAGTTGATAAGATCCATGATTGTTTTCAACTTGATGGAAACATTGAAAGCAATTAAATTTAAAAACTATCCATCAAGTCATACAAGGCCAAATTAGAAAACACTTTACTTCAAATTACTGAACTCGGAAAAACATGCCTATGGTATCTTAGTATCATTCATCTGTATTGTTGTGATAAAAGTAAAATAATTTTTGTTCATTTACTTTCCTTTTTAATTAGTACATATGTATATTTTCAGCCTTTCTTTTGTTTTCCTTCTCATTTACCGATCAATCAAATTCAATTTTATTAACTATATTTCTTTAATTCTTGGGGTTTTTTGACTTTGAGTTGAAACAAAAGAATGTTATTACAAAGTTGCGCTTTTGTTTTTGAACAATTTACAAATAATACTTGGAAGCCATGAGTTGAGTCATGTGGAGTCAGTCAAAAATTCGTTTTAAGTTAAATTTAATTCGTATTTTCTGTCATTCTGTCTATTATTCTAGCCAGTGCACGTTGTAAGCTGTGTTTAGGTGCTTGCAGAAGAAACATCCACCTGTGAAATATCCAAAATGCTTGAGTCGGTTTGTAATTTCAGTCCTTTCAGACCAAGATATGTTTTAGTAGTCGGACGAAAAACAAAATGCTTTCTCCTGCTGGTAATCTTGTACACGGCTATCTCCGCCACAAGAATTAGAAAACAACCCACACAGCACATGAACGTATTGAAGAGAAATCCAGCAAACTGATCGAGTCCCATGCTATAAGCTTTGTCGCCTTTCCTGCAACCATTTATCGTCCAGTCGGAACAGATTTGCGCAATCTGATCTTTTGATTGGAGCTCAAAGATAACTTCGGAGATTGGTTGAGTCCACGAGGAATTCCTAGTCAGAGAAAATGCCAAGCCACCCACCTCAAAAAATTTTCCTTCGCTTTTTAAACTGCATGCACTGTCTCTTGCCACTTCGTAAGCAATACTAACAGAATCCGCAATAAATGCTGTGAGAGCTCTGGAAAAGCACAAAAAGGAGAAGAAAACATTGGCAACAAGGTGTAAACATGCAACCTTCCGTCCATTACATTGTAATATCTTTAAAAATTGCAAGGTGAAAGTATTTTTAAGAGATTATCACACAATGCTTCAACATAATTTAGGAAATCCAATTGAAGCTACCTGGAAACTAAAGAAGAATAAAGTTTTGAGTCTTGGAATATCAATTTTAATTTATATTTTTAAATAAATGTAACATATAGATGGTCAACTTTATTTCCACAACTGAGATAGTTCTTGGTATACAGATTTGTTACAAATACATTTTACCTTTATATAATACAAAGATAACCTTGGATGAAAAACATGAGTAATGAATGCAGTAACCTGGAACTACAGGCATTATCTTTGATTGGCCGTTTCGAAACCCATTCAACCGCTGCACTGTCTTTGTTCTGATCGGTTGGAGTCGTATTTGGAGTCACTTTGATTGTTTTACGCAATCTATACAGTCAAATGATACCCACGCTACCAGAACATGTTCAAGGTCACGAGAACGAGGGGCTTTCTCGTGTAAAAAATATGTTACAAAGGGGAAGATGGTTGATGTGATTGCGGCTGATCACATATATTGTAACAATAGGAACCCGCCTTAGCACAGAACTTTCAAAAATAGTCCTTAAAACGTGCAGTGTCCTTGAAATTTCTGTGAATTCAGTTTTAAATATGAAGTTTTCTCCTGGAAAAGTCCTTAAAATACATGTATAGAGCCCTTTTAGCAAATTATCCTTGTAACTCTGTTGGAATATTCTCATTTTTTTCTTGGCAAAACATAAGGCTAACAAGCAATGCTCTTTCGTGTTTTCTTGATATATTTGGAAGATAAGAAAGAGAAGAGAGCACAAAAAGCGAAAGGAGACGATTTTAAACAAGAACGATACACAAGATTTTCGCAGAGAAGAAATAGAACGAAATTGCAACAAAATAGGTCGGCTTGGGAAGACTTTTAGGCAATCAGTCTAAGGTCTTTCAAACTGTGCTCTTGCACATTTAGAAATATTTAACCATTTGCAACAACAGAACGGACTAAGACTGCAATTAATTTACAGGTAACTAACATCGGATATGTTTGTAGAAGAAAAATCCATAGAATTTGAAATGCGATCTATTGTTAATGGCTTTAACACAATGCGCGGTCGAGTGCTAACATCAAATTGCTTCCGAGTACGAGTTATTTTCCTGTACACAAAAATCTCCAGCAACAGAATGAGAAAACTTCCACAGCAACACATAGCAGTGTTAAAAAGAAACCCGGCGAACTCGTCCAAGCCCATGCTATAAGCAGTCATTGCCTGAGTGCCGTCAAGATTTTTGCAGGCGACAATTTTCCATTTCTCAAACAGTCGTGATATTTTGTCATTTGATTCAAGTTGTAGTAACGCCTGAGAGATTGGGCCCCTCCAAGACGAGTTCTTTCTTAGTGGAAATCCCAAGCCACCAAGGTCAAAGAATCTGCCGTCGAGCTTAAAGCCACATTTCTTATCAGCAGCTATGTGGTAGGACAAGGTTACAGAACTAGCAATGAACGCCGTTAGTTTACTAGGAAGGAAAAGAAAAAGAAGAAAGTTAGTTCACACGTTACTGATATTATTACGTTAATATGTCTTTCGATTTATTTACGTTAATATGTCTTGCGATTAGTAATCAGTGATGATACGACTGGTGGAGATCAATAATCATACGAGTGGTAACAGAATTGGACGACCTTGAAATGGGAGTCCGATTTGTTTCAAGGGCGGATTTAGGGGAGGGACCGACAGGATCCGGGACCGTCCTTTCGTCGTCAATTTTGTAAACAATTTATAAGAAAGGGCCCTCCTATTCCTAAATTTCTTTATCCGCCCCTGTATGATTACAGACCAAAATGACATGAATTGACACCAAGTCATATCACCAACACGTCACAAATATTCAATTCATGAGAAAAAAAGAAAAGAGAAATGACAGCTTTTAAGAGGTGAGTTGTCGTTATGGTAACTATTGTTACATGTGATTGGCCCGTGAGCCAAAAACTCGCATTCTTATTGGTTCATTCAAGTGTTTCATTACAGGTTTTTAATCGCACAGTTTTCAGACAAATCAGCGAGTTAATAGAGGTCACTCGATTAGCCAATCAGATTTGACGTCATTTGTAATTGTTAGGATAATATTAGCAATGAATTGATTCGTGACAGAAGTTATTACACTTTGACTGATTGGTATAAGCCACAATAACCAACTCCCTCAGGAGGAAGGATTGTTACAACCGCCCTCCCTTTCAAATGTTTGTGTTATCACTTTTGCATATTCTCGAGATGATCGAGAATCGCTCCATGAACCCACAATTTATCCACCCAGCGGTGTATCTATCAAACAATCTTCAAAAATTTCGGTCAGCCGGTTGAAAAATTTTGGGGGTAAGAGGGAAATGGTGCGGGCAGCAAAGAACTTTTCCTAATTCTATCTGTGTTCTTTTATGATTTGTCCTTACAGCGCGACGCGCCAAACCGTGGCCAGAGTTAATTTATACAGTAAGTTTTTGCATAGTTTGTGGTTTGGAACCAGCCAATCAAGAGTCCTGGTTACTGACAGACTTAATTAGAAAATTGATCCGACATGCCTTCAGTGTCTTACAAGTAACCACTCGGAAATTTGATTGACTGACTCCCAACCACAAATTATGCAAAATTAACTGTGGCCACGGTTTGGCGCGTCGCGCTGTAGTAGCAGTTGTCGGTAGTTGGTATTACGGTGCCTTTTCGGCTTACCAAAACCTACCTCAACTTTTGTTCAAGACCTCACTTACTCTTTTTTCAGCATTTAATACCACGCCTACAAAATATAGCGGCTTCCTACAACTGCAATGTATGA
Organism: Parazoanthus atlanticus; assembly: GCA_025448195.2. Taxonomy (NCBI): domain Eukaryota; kingdom Metazoa; phylum Cnidaria; class Anthozoa; order Zoantharia; family Parazoanthidae; genus Parazoanthus; species Parazoanthus atlanticus. Next base: position 3,184 of record JAOEHT020606991.1, on the reverse strand, counting down.
AACTACCAATAGCGGACCAGCTAGCGATCACGTGATCACGAACAAAAGGCGGCTGAAATGATGGCTGCTGTTTGTTCATGGACTCCAGAAAAAGAAGAAGAATTAGTAACTATGCGGGATAGTAAGCATGCCTTGCTTATATGACACAACTAGTAAAGAAAGTTGAAAGACCTGAAAGTTTCCGGAGACATTCGAAGAAACCGCCAGGAACTCTCTTTATCTTCAAGGAGTAGTTCGGTTGGAGGATCCCCATTGCTTACTTTCTCATTATCCATTGTTTAGGCCAATGAGTGAGGTTCCGTGTGGATCTTTGCCTCCTCGAACGACGCAACAAAATTACAAGCAATGCAAGCCACAACATGCAAGTTTATCGCCGCCATTTTTACTCTCAAGTGAACGCTGGTTATCGCTTCATGCTGAGCATGTGTGTGCGGCCGCCGCACATGGTGCGATCACATGCAATTTTTATCGCATGCGTTCAAAATCGCACCGAATTGCACAGGTCTGCGGCAGGCTTTACATGACAACAAGTTATTTTGCACGCGATCGTGAATGACAAATCGAAATTTTGCTTTCCTGACTAGCACTGAACGCTTTGTTTATATGACCTGTGGAGGCTAACAAAAAAGCAAGTATTAGAGATTCTAGAATAGATCCATGAAACAAAGATGAACAAGAAAAATCCTGCAAACAGTCTGCTGTGAAGTTTGAAACTCTAGGTCAAATGAACACACACTCATCCAGCACAAACAAATAAATAAATTACCAAAGTGTCCCGCCAAAATGTTCCTCGCTCGTCTCAGCTTCCTCGATTCTTCTTGCGGCATCGAACAATCCAGCACAATATGAACAATAACCAGCTGTGATGTCCTTCACGGAAATCCAAATAGTCTGTACCAATAATTTTCATTTTGTTCAGCTGAATGTTTTGCTTTCATTCCGGCGTGCATCAGAATCTGTCATCTCATGCAGACAAATCAAAATATTTGATGCCGGTTGGATATTCTTTTTTATTTAATTTTTTAATATTAATTTTTTTTCAAGGTCCTGCAGGTTCTGCAAACTAAATCCTCCGGTGTGAAGTCCACTGACCAGTGACTCGGTACTTTACGTAGGACTCGGATTTGACTCTGACTCAGATTTGACTCGGATTTGATTACTAGAGTAATCTATTGACACCAACTTTTTCACAGAGCTTGCTGAAAATGTGAACTACAAAACAGGGACAATGATTTGTGTTTCTCGTTTTCGTTTAAAAAATATTTGGTACAATGTGCCGTTCATCAAAGCAAAACAGCAAGTTTAATCGTTTTTTCAGATGATGTATTAAGCGCGCCTCGGTATTCATTAGCAACCTCGTTCCCAGGCTCTTCTCTCTCCCGAGAGAAAGACCCTGGTTGGGTCTGGTCACGTGGCACCCAGATTCTGGGTGGTAACAAATAGAATAAACGTGAAAGGCGTGCTTAAGATTGGTTTTTGTTCTTATTTAGCCCAGTGGAGAGAGGATTCTTTTTCTATTTTCATCAAAACAAACACATATGTGTATTTATTTTATTTGTTAAGTTAGCACCCAGAATCTGGGTGCCACGTGACCAGACCCAACCAGGGTTTTTCTCTCGGGAGAGGGAAGGGCCTAGGAACGAGGCTGGGAAATCCCTTAAAATCATATTGGTGACTGGGACTTTCTCTAAATATATCTTTATTAGTTATGATTATTACTAAAATCTAAAGTAAAACTTGATTGGGTATGAGATGTTGATGGTGAATCAATATAGGATACCTTGATGATAAAAAAAAAAGATTTTTTATGGTTCAGATTGTGTTACAAACTGAGTGAATGATTCATATTTTGATTAAAATCTACAAATGAGCTCGGTACATTTCAAATGTTTCTGATAATTAAAATGAAACTTGTGTCTTATACTAAAAAGTGTACGAATAATAAAGAATATTTTTAAAAGAGATTGGGACTCACATTTGACATTTCGCTTAATTTTTTACGTTCTCCATCCGTTCTCTTCCCTGTACCTAGGTTGCTTGGCAACCAGTGTTCAGCTTTCAACAATGGAACAAAGAACTTTGTACAATTTTGAGAAAACCACAATCAGTTTTACAATATATCGTTATGATTTGCAGTTTTCTTTTGCAAGATATCGGTCTTCCATTTTATACGAGGATTAATCGGTTTATCTAATCCACGTCTATTAATTATTGCAGAAATAAGGAATTAGATATTGGAAAGGAAAGTAAGCTCTATTTTCATGGAAATCATTTTTAGTGGAAAGTTTCGAAATGCAAAGGATTTGAAACTGTGTGACCTTTTTTGCCACACCATTAGTGGAATTACCAATTACCTAAAAAATCATAGAAAAGCCACTTCCGTTATCATGGCGATAACTAGTTTCAACGTGGGCCATGTGTCTTCTGAAATCAACCACTTCTTACATCAGCGACAAACCCGTTAGTATAATTTCTACCTTTACTTTTAATACATACCTGTGCCGTTTGATCACTGAGCGAAGATGAACGTAGGTTGCCAAAGTAATCACTATGGGTACGAATACGGTCAGCGTGCAGTACATGATCACAAACGCATGCGCCATTTGCTCGTTTTCAATGAGTTGTTTGAAGACACAAGTTGGGACACCACATTTGACTTCCATCCGGGCCTCAAACAAGATTTGAGACACCCAGGCGATACACCAAACGTACATCAGGATTATATAAATGGCCACCCTTCGTCTGGAGAACGCGACTTTGTACCTGAATATCAAAAATACTCCATAGAAAAGGAGGTGATTATATGCAGCATTGCAGCCAGTACGAACCAAGACCGCTACGACTGTTTACATAACTAGGACCAGGCCAAAAAATCACCTCCGTCCGGTTTGATGCTGAATCGGAATGAAATAATTAGACTAATCAGAATTGAGTTCGTACTGGTTTAAGTTCGTACCGGTCTGAATTCGCACTCGTTTAAGTTCGTACCGGTCTGAATTCATTCCGGTTTGAGTTCGCACCGGTCTGAATTCGTACTGGTTTAAGTTACTACCAGGCTGAGTTCGTTCCGATTTGAGTTCGTACCGGTCTGAGTTTGTACTGGTTTGAGTTCGTACTGGTTTGAGTTCGTACCGGTCTGAACTCGTTCCGATTTGAGTTCGTACCGGTCTGAGTTCGTACCGGT
>JAOEHT020606884.1:0-15721 GCA_025448195.2 Parazoanthus atlanticus | reverse complement strand
GAGTCGACTGGAGCAAGTCGAGTAAAGTGCCTTGCTCAAGGACACAACACAGTGGTCAGGCCGGGGTTCGAACTCACAACCTTCAGGTTACGAGTCAGACACGCTAACCGCTCGACCACAGCGCCGCCTGATTAGTGTAGGCTATTTCTAAATGGCTGGTGCCCATCCATGATACTTATTCAATTTTGACAGTTTTTCCCCCAAATGTGGTATAAGGGATGTCAATAATGGGCTGAGGCTGAACGCTCTTAACTTTTTTCAGGTTCCCAGCCTCATATGTTTTTAAAAGTGTTTCTTTTCATTTTTTGGAATTGTACCTGTATAAACACATTCAAGGGCTGTTCCCAACATCTACCTCAGTTCACACATGTACCCAAATGCATTGCTATCGCATGTTTAATTAACAAAATCAGATGTAAAACTGCGCTGTGCTCTCACGATATCTAGTAGTGGTTCTCTGTTCCATTTTAAAAATGTATAGAAAAATTGTTTCTTTCCTAGTCTCAGCCTGATATTTGTTTTTAATCATGTTCTTGGTTTTGAAACTCGATACTCTAGCTCCCTCTTATGTCAGTGCAACTCAATCATAAGACATGGTCCGTGGTAAGTGTGCGTATATCAAGTCTAGTTATAATGGTAGCACCACCATGAATGTTGGGAAAACACTAGAGATACGAGAAAATGCCGAGTGCTTCTCTAGCTTCTCGAGTGCTCTCCCAACTCCCAAAGTGCGTCCATAACTCCATAAACACATTTTATTCAGTAACAAAACAAGCTATTTGCGAGCCGATGTTCACCAACCAGACTGTTTTGGTAGATCATTTTAAAGCAACTTTCGGTAGCTTCATTGCAATTTTTTGATTGCCACCTTCAATTATTTCGTTTTCTATTGCAAACCTTTTCAAAAAACTTCTTGGTACCAGCTAACTTTCCAGATATGCTTGCAGTATAGATGCATGCATGGGGAAGCGTCTGTCCAGTTCAGCGCGCGAAAAATTACCAGCTATGTTGTAGAAAATTGGTAGCTCATTCGTTGATGTTCGCTTTTCCAGACTGCCCACCTCTTTGTAAATGCAACCAAGTCATCGCAGATCATACGAAGTTTGCCTACTTGGAATACATTTGTGTCGGCAAACAACTTGAGAGCATGCCAAACGAAATGTCATGGAGAACAATCTCGCTGTTAGTAGACTTAAAAAACTCATATAGTAGCAGAAGAGAACGTGGTTGGAAAAAGATTTAAGCAGACAAAAGTTGAAGGTTTAGAACAAAAAGTTTAATGTTTTTGATATCATTTTGTTCCATAAAATATTGAATTGGTTTTCATTCATCAGTTGTTCAACCACTGTTGCATTTTAGAATTTTACCGCTTTTTCTAGTTTGTATCTAATCTAAATCTTAAATTGTTAGCAACAGTTTAGTAGTTGAATACAAACTATTGTATAATAGAGTTGCGTTGTTAAGAACCAAATGGTTTTAAATCCGGGTTTCTCCAGGTCCGTAGCCAGTATAAGGCGAACCGAGGCACTTGCCTCAGTAAAAATGTTGACACTGATTTTTTTTTAAATTTTCGTGCCTTTTTTACATTAAAAAATATTTCTTTCCCAAAAGAACATTTAAATATTTACGATTCCACAAAACATACAGCGGCTTTCAACGAACAAGCCGCCTCGTTTTCATAGAAGGAATTTTTGGGATTTGACAACTAATTTTGAGTTTAATATTAACAACACCTTCAGTTTTGAATAAACGTTGACATTCTTGCTGACACCCAGTGATTGAACAAGAGATATTCATTTGGAAGGTTACAATTGTTCAGTTTGTACAAACGCCCCTCTTTTGCACTCAGTTGCGTTTATTTCCAAAGCACAGTTTTCCCTGTGTTCAAGGAAACACCTAGTGAACATCCCTTGTATAACAAAACAAAGACGTCCACAAAAATTCGAAAAATTCTCCATTCTACGGTGCTTATTGACTTAATATTGACTTATTGACTTAATATTGCCTCGGTAAAAATTTTGCTCTGGCTACGGCCTTGGAGTGGCCCATCCCATTTAGGGATTTAATTGCTCACGAAACATTTTACGAGGCGAAGGATTAGCTAGCATGTAAATCGGTAAATAGTTTAATATCTTTCCAATGATTTAGCTGTTGCAAAAAATTGTTAACCACTCAAAAAGTGTTACCGTTTCTACACTACCGGAAAATGGCGCCAAAACTTACATGTGCGTAAAAATATCGATTTTGTAAATTTTCTAGAGGAAGGAGGCACTTTGGTTCTTGTAAGTCAATTTTGTCAGTTATAGCAAAAACGTTCTTGCATTTGGTTTGGCATTGTTTTTCGAAGACTAAGCAACACCTAGCAGAGCCAGAGGAAACTATTATTCAAACTGCAAAACCTGAAGAATAAAAAAGTTTCTATACTTGAACGTCAACAGAAACTCAATCAAGCTGAGATTCGCAGCGATAGGAAAGACTTATTTTGCACACAAGAAAAGAAAAACATCTGAGGCGTAGCAAAACATGGGAAGATACAAGTTGTAGGAAGATGAAAAATTTAGGAAAATGAAAAATTTAGGAAGGTAACGAAAATGTTGGAGAATACTGGAACATCCGTATCATGAGATGTAGGGTTCCTACGTCTTGAAAGACCTTATCTGAATTTGCACATTTAAGAAAATGTAGGAATTTCGTTGGGCGTCGTATATCTTCCACTAAAGAAAGAAAATGTAGAAACGTCCTGTATTCAAATGTAGGAAACGAAACCCTTTACGGATGAAGGTATAATCCTTCACATATAGGAAAACGTAGAAATCCATAGAACTACGCAGGATATCCTTTATCTTCATGTAGGAAAACATGAACGTGAGGGATATTCCTGTATTTAAACATTAAAGAACAATTCGTTAGGCGTAAATAAACGAAGTTAAATTGGATATACTCACTGAATCTTAACCATGCAGAGCCATTAAAGCCACTTCCAGCCTGCACTGTTGTGTAACACGTACCAGCTCCCATTCCGCTTCCTCGAACCTCCGGTTTTGTCAGGTCAACTGTGTGTGTCTCGCTGGCAGAGGATATCGACAAGAAGCGAACACACCCATTAAACCCGCCTTTTTGTTTAATCCAGTTAGGAGTTTTAACTGTACTTGGCAGTCCACCGAGATATATTGGCGATTTGATGTTCATCTTGGTAGGCGCGATAGATGAATCACCCTTGAAGTTTTTGTACTCGTAATGTAGTACATATAGGATACCAAGTTTCGAGAGGCGGAGAAAATATACCTTGAGGAATAATTTAAGAAATTCAATTATTTTTTGATTCATGACTTAGTTTTTTCTACGGCATCAAACACTAAATATTGTCCACGACATAACAAGTGTTCTCTATCTAAAATTTTAAATGCCGAACCAAATGTTTCCAAAGTACTTTCATCCCTTACTATGTAAGAAAACAGGTTGCCCCACCATGGTCCGCAACTTCCCTTGATTTTTAAGTTCTGTAACATTTTTGTAACTTTCAGTACTCTTCCTAATAGTAAGCTCAAGTTTCTCAAATATCATGATTTTGTAATTCTTACGCTATTTTGAACCACTTCCGGTGGGCACACAGGACAGTAAATTCAGCAAGGTCCCATTCATTGATTTCATTTTCATAAACCTTGTAGAATGTTTTTTTCTCGTTGCACAAAATTCTGTGTTTCGGGGTTTTCATTATTAACGGTTTTGGCGGAAAAATGATGTCACGAATTTAGCAGGATAAGCTTAATTCTATGGATCATAAAACTGTAACATCAAAGCTGAACAAATCGGTGGAATATATCTTAACTCAATCAAAACATTCTTGTTGCTAAAGAAACAGAAACAAAATGGCAGTAATATAATGGTTTAGTCAATCTCAGTGTTTGAAATGGTTCAAAACTTACCCGATACCATTTGCCGTATCCGTCATATCGTTTATCAGTTTGTATCATTAATGGTTGTCCTTGCCCCAAGCTAAATTGGTATTTCAGTCGGCCCCCAACCATTTCCAGAGAAACAAACTGGCTTGGATTGGAGTGATTGTCGGCAGCGTAAAATATCAAACCATCACTCCCCATTGCACGGAATTCAATCGCAACTACATAACTGGAGAGAAACATCAGTAGAAACAGTAGCTTAGGTATCAAAATACTTTAATCCGAAATTCAATGGTACAGCTGATCACTCACACCAGAGAGCTCGAGCCTAGCTCTGTTCACGTTCTACATTTGCTTTTCTATGAAACGTAAAAATTAGTCTTGTAACTGTTGTTTTCAAGGATATACCACCTAGACGAAAAAAGATATATTTTATGTGTTACCGATAGATATTTACCTTTCACTGAAGAAACTCATTTGTTTAGCGTTTAGTCCATAGCCCATGTAACTTGTGTTGCGAAACCCTTGTGGTCTGAAGCCGATCATCTGCGAGTCGGTAGATAAAACCAGGGGGCCAAGCGAGGCAGCACAAGTTGGTGGTGGGAGGGGATGGATATATGCTGGTGCCACACCTGCTTTAGATACGCCTTCTGAATTGCCGGACAACAAATCTATTTCTCTGAAAAATAATAAAAATGGATGAGTTTGTGATTATGAAATGAACAATGGAGTGCGCATTGGTTGTTGTTGTTGTTGTTGTTGTTGTTGCTATTATTATTATTATTATTATTATTATTATTGTTGTTGCTGCTGCTCCTGATGATGATGATGTGGTTGTTGTTGTTGTTGTTGTTTATTAATTGTGCTGCTGTTACTGTTACTGATGCTGCTGATGTTGTTGCTTTTGATGATGCTGAAATTTGATGATGATGATGTTAATGTTGCCGCTACTGATGATGTTGCTGTATTTAATGCTGTTATACATTATTGATAATGATGGTGATGTTGCTTTTGTTAATGATAATGACGTTGGTATTGATGATGATGTTTTTATTGATGATGATGATAATGTTGTTGTTGCTGCTGTTGTTGTTGATGATGCTGTTTTGAGTTGTTGCTGTTGATATTCTTGTTGATGATATTGTTCAGTGTTGTTAATGATGATGATGCTATTGCTGTTACTGCTGCTGCTGCGGCTGCTGCTGATGTTATTGTTGTTGATGTAATTTCTTCCACGCAGATCACAATAAGAAACTTATTTTAAAGTACAATGAGCCGCAGGTGGTGTCTTAAGCGCTAGCGTAAAAGTGCGGGCAAATCAGCGACTTTATTTCAACTTAATTGGCACGTGGATTTGTTTAAATTGACTAAGCTGTCATTCTCAGTGCCAAACAAAGCGAGATATAGATCTTCACCGAAAGACCGGCCAAGCACCATTAATTCACTGCATGTATCAGGGCTATAATAAACTTACGGCCGTTAAAAAATGAAAGTTGAATAGAAAAACGCTTAACATTCCAGCAGACGTTGAACGCAGAAACTTGCTATGGAATTGCAACCAATCCGTCATTTGACGGTTAACGTTGACACAGCAAATTATGACTTTTTGACTGATTCATTTAGAAACAAATGTGCACTATTTTTGTTCTTGATCCAAGGTCTCTGGAGTGACGTAAAGTGAACAAGGGCAAAGTTGCACTAGTAAAATTGCTCGATTAGAAAGCGGCTTCAACTGCGGATCTCCAACTCGACACATTGGGCGAGTATCCATCTCTAGTCACTTCTATTTCCGTCGATAGCTTAAGTTAGCTCTCGCTTCCTTTTTGATATTTTCCTTTATACATCTATTACAAGAAACTTTGACTTTTGAAATACCAAGCGCGAAGGGATTCATGGGAGCTACGTGTTTGACATTGCGTAACATCCCTTGACCTGTACACAAAGCAAACAAAACCAGTAAAGCATGAAATTACGGAATTTCGATAAATTGGTTAAAAACCAGCTTAGCAATTAGTAAAGTTAGAGCACCCGTCATACTTTGCGATCTGGGTATTGCACTTCTCACAGCCGTCAACCTTTCTTGAAACAGCTGTATATCAAACTTACCTTTCGTTTAATATGAATTGTATCATTCCTCCTACGAAAGACCAGGTGACTGGCGCGTTTAATAGGATAGCGACGTGACTGGGCACCCCTCCAACGAACACTGGGCTCCCAATCCTCAGACGACCAGTGTTTCCATCAGGATTTAAGTTGCGAACAACCAAATCGTTAACGTACAGTGAATACCTACAAAGATAGACAGGAAATACGTTGTTACTTAAAAATCGCTTGTAAATTTCGCACAAGCTCTTTTAACGTCTCTAAGTTCAATTTCTCTATTCAAAACGATTATGCAAAAATACAAATTCCGCATACATACGCTCTTTTTGCCAACTTTCAGCCTTTCAAATAGTAATTGGGAAACAACTAAGACAAAAGCACAACGTTTTTACATAATATAACTATTTTAAGTCTGTCCTCGCGGCGAAGAAAAGCGGAATGGGCCTGGTTACTCGGGCCTGAGCTGGGAGGCGCCCGAGTCAAGGTTTCGGCTCCGTGTTTAAATTGTTATTATTATCATTATTATTATTATTATTGTTTGTTTTATATTTGTTGTTGTTGTTGTTGTTATTATTATTATTATTATTATTATTATTGATATTTGTATTCCAAATGTTCTGTTCCGTTGAGATTGGATTTCCGTTCTACTTCATGTAAACTAGCTCATATTTCCTTTCCAATGATGTACAAATTTTAGTCAACATGTGAGACGAAGTATACTCTGCTTCAATCTATTAATTACCAAATTCACGGTAAGGACCTAGTTAGGATATGTGCAGCCTCTTGTTTATATTGATTTAAACATCAAAAGAACATAGCGCTAGAGTTGAATAAAAGCCAAGCAACAAAACAAACGCAAAACAAACGTGGAACACCCGATCGCGGCTGGTAAGGAAGATTTAGAAGGGAAAGGGGACTTCATAAACACAAAGCAACAACGATTTGGATAGTTTCATCATGTCATTTTAACCTCTCCGAAACTTTTAACAAACATTTCCCGTCGCACGTGCTCAAAAAAACGTTATCAGACGTGACGAAGATCATATTGATGCATGTCCTCCACCGTCACAAGTTTGTTGAATCGAAATCCACTTCCATCAGCGCCACGCTGCATTTAAGTACAAAATATTAGATTATTTTGCTTGTTGGACCTTTTTAGCCACATAGAGTTCCTAATTCAATGAATAAAGTCTTAATGTATATAAGTGAAGTAATGTGAGGTTTCAGTGCTTTTCTTTGAGAAAAACCCAAGTTGTTTTACAAATATGATAAATGTCAGACGAAATAAATAGTTTATAACATGAGCAAATCAGTGTCTAAACAAATGATATAATATGATTAATATATGGTAAATTGATAAAAATAATAATAATGGTTTATTACCAGGGTATCCACCAAAAAAAGCTGTTCACCTGATAAAACTACAAGCTAAATTTACGCCAATTAAAAGTCTAATAAATCACTATACCACATTTTAAATTTACATAATTACGAATAGAAAACTACAGCGAAGAAATAGCGTGCGCTTTAAGCAGGTTTTTACACAGAGTGCAGTACTGTTTGTAATCTGAACAGTTTCTTATTTTGGCAGGCAATGAATTAAAAAGTTTTGCAGCTGAATACTGAAACGTATTTGTAACTAAAGGATTTGCTAGCCTAGGAGCTATATTAGATCGGAGATTTCTAGCGGGCTTTACAATTTGCAGTTGTAAATAGGCAGGCCAGTTATCAGTACGCAGAGCTTTTAAAAAAACACATATGGTTTGTAGCAGGCCCTGTTATTTACCCACCCTGAGTCAGTATAGTTCAGGTGAACTTTGTGCCAGGCACCATTGTTGTAGGTTGCGTTTGAGGAAAGGATGGGCGTGGCTTGTGTTGATGACGAGCTGTTACGTAATAGCACTAGTAGGTTACCGTGCCACAAGGCGAAATACAGAGTCGATCCATGCTCCTATGTATAACAGATAATATTGAACAATAGTTACCACAGGGTGAAACTAATTACCATATAGTGACCATAAGAAGCAATTGGTATATGTGGTGACCATAAACACCAATCAATGAACGAAAACGTTATTACGCTTCACACAAGAGGAAAGTGCTGAGCAAGAAGTCTCGCAGTTAACTCAGCTGTTTCCTCACTGTGTGCGGCAAAGTCTCGTGAGAATTTCGCCCCACGAAGCCGTGAGGGACAACTTGTTGTAGCTTGTTGTATTTGTTTCTGTTTTGAATCCGGAAATCGTTCACCACAAGGGCAACTGTTATTTGGTCAGCTGCAAAATCGTCTCCTCCAGCTTAATTTCGCTCAGTACACTACCGAACGCAATCTTGAATTCCAAATGTGTTGGCTCTTTGATTTTACAATCTAACACAGTCACATTCACAGGTAGAAATTATCACAAAACACAACTAATGAGGCAAAATTCTCACATACATCTTACCACACACGAGAGGAAACAGTGGCGAGAGAATGCTTCTCCGTTTCCTCTCGTGTGCGCCGGGTTTTAGTTTTTACTACACTAAGTAGTAAAGGTTTACCATAAAAACAAAATTAGTATGGGGTGACCATAAACACCAATTAGTATATATGGTAACTTAAAACACTAATTAGCATGTTACCGTAAACACTAACTAGTATAGGGTGGGCATAACCACCAAGTAGTATAGGTTGACCACAAATGCTAGTTAGTATAGGGTGACCATAAACACCAATTAGTATACGGTGACCCTAAACACCAAGTAGTATAGGGGACCATAAACACCAATTAGTATACGGTGACCATAAACACCAAGTAATATAGGGCAATCATAAACACCAAGTAGTACAGGTGACCATAAACATCAATTAGTATACGGTGACCATAAACACCAAGTAGTATAGGGGACCATAAACACCAATTAGTATACGGTGACCCTAAACACCAAGTAGTAAAGGGGACCATAAACACCAATTAGTATAGGGTGACTATAAACACCAAGTAGTATAGGGGACCAAAAACACCAATTAGTATACGGTGACCATAAACACCAAGTAGTAAAGGAGACCATAAACACCAATTAGTATAGGGTGACTATAAACACCAAGTAGTAAACGGTGACCGAAAACACCAATTAGTATAGGACGACCATAAGCACAAAGTAGTATAGAGTGACCACAAGCACCAAGTAGCATAGTGTGACCATAAACACCAATTAGTATAGCGTTATCAATTTTTTTTGGTTCGAAACACGTAGTCCAATCTTTTTAAAGAACTGTTGAAAAATTCCAAAGAAATCCAGTTATGTAGACCAGAAATTAAAGCCCCATTCAAGTTTAAAGAAATACGCCCAATCGTGAGTAAAACGGTGAACCCTGGGATAACACTAATCCACTCGCAAGCAACCGAGCCCTCTGATTGGCTGAATTAAGTACGGTTTCCATATTTGCACCTCAGGTGTATCTGTCAGTGCTACTTTAGGGAAATGTTGCATTTACCTTGTTTGAGCTGTAGAAAAGCACTCCACTCTGTTCTTTTGTCTTAAATGTAAACGTCAGCGACGACACTTCTTCCGAGCTTACGTTAAGCTCTGCGAACGACGCCTTTTCTACATCATCCAAGTAACCATAGAAACGTACCCCATGCTCAATCTTAAACGTAAATGTTAAAGCAGATACTTTTTTTTAACTCTGTGCAAATATTATTGTTTTAGTAATACTGTGTATAAGTAAACATGGTCTGGTTTCCCCTTTCGCGCTATACAGTCCTAAATAATGTATGTGCTTAAATCGCGGGGTGTTGTTCAATTCCTCGATGGATACCGATTGGTTTTTGACTATAAATAGTAAATGCGACCGAATTACCAAGGACACCAACAAGTAAATAGGACAGGGAAAATAAAAAGGGAAAGGAACAGAATGCATTTGATTGGAAAAGTTGGAATAACGCTGCGCATTAAGCCAAGAACAAACAAGAATGGGAGACTTTTGTGAGTGTCCTATCCGACACGTGGCGCTCATGGGATTTGTAAGCTAGTTGTAAAGTAATTATAACCAACAAACAGGGTTGGTCGAGCTGAATGAGGTTCTAAGCTAATTATAGCGCTCCCCTTTGGTTCAGAACAATTTGCTAATTTGTTGCTAAGCACGGTACCTTCCCTGGAACACATTACACCCATCAACTTTGGGCACAAGACGAATCTGGGGCTCATTCAATTTACATGTGAAATAACATGTCTTGTTAATAAAGCGGAACAGTTCTTAAGGTGATAAGTAACATGGGGTCAAGCATAGACCAAAAATGTGTTAATCATATAAATGTCAAAACAAGTTGTATTTTTGGTCAAATCTACTTATATAAAAATTGAATTTCGAGGCGCCATCGTAGAAATTTTATAGTATTTTCATTCTTACCTAATGCTCGCGGTTTGCAATCTTTCATAAGCCCGAACTTAACCATTCTGCCTTGTAGAGGCAAGCAAAGTCTGGCCCAATAAATTGACTAACCTATTATTTTATCGGTAAATATCTGCACCGATAGTAATCTGAAATAACCATAGTACTCAGTGTGTTATTCAACGCTATTCAGACTGAGCTTTCTCGGGCCGGGGCGGGGGTTTGAAAGTGATAGCCACAAGTTCAACACATAAAAATGTTCCTTTAGTCAATAAATTCTAGGAAAAGTCACGACATTTTAGAGTTATACCTTTAACGGTTCCTTCGTCAGAGAGGTTTGAATATAGCGCGGTCACTTCAGTTAAAGTCCCTCAACTTTGAATAGGGTTAAATTATAACATCTCCTACCTTTCCACGAATTACTCCAGTGTAAGTCCCGTCCTTGTAGCTTACTGTCTGCGGACCATTACAGTATCGCGAGTCAAGCTTACTCGTTGTTGAATGGCTTAGTTTGATGTTCTTCACGTCTCCTGCAAACGACTCGGATATTGGCGGTGACACATTGCTGCAATACAGATAGATTAGGATGACTTGTTTTATTTCAACCAAAACATTTTTTGATTTTAGAAAAAATAATAATAGTAATAGTAATAACTTTAAAAAAACTTGATTTACAATGAACAATCAAGATGATTGAAACTGAAAAACTTGAGGGGATATAATTTACAAATGTAATAAAGTATTAATACTTAAGAATCTTAGTTAATCTAAGTCATTTAAGTTTCAATAAAGGATCTATAGTTAAAATATGTGCTAAAACTGAAATAGAGTCCCATTTTCTTACGCAATAAGGTAAGTAACTGTCTCTAAAACGATTGGTTCTGCACTTAAACAAAGAGTATCTTTCTCGGATTTCTAAGCTCATAGCTATAGTCAAAACTTTCGGATGGCAATATTCAATTTACTATCGCTAGGGAAATTAGCTGTATAGAAAGATTTACACAAAGATTCTCTACGATCAAAAAGTGTGGGCAAATTGAGTTCAGTAAGTCCCTCATTATACGACATGTGTTGGATGTATGACACGAACACCGCGACGTTGGATGTATTCCACCTGATCTCTCAGCTTACTGGTCAACGATGAATGCCAGACGGGGCAGGCTTACTCCAGGACTGGACGAATGAAGTAGCAGTACACTGTGCTGGTACACCACTGCGTCTCAAAGTACGTAGGGCGTACAAGCGGTTGTCATTCACTCAACTTACCTACCCTTTGTCCACTTAACCATGTATCTATACAAATTAATTTAAAAAGTTTGCCCTGGAAAGAGTTGAGAGTTAAGGGAAAGGGAAGGGAGCAAAAAAATATTTTTCTTTTTCAAATTTTGACGCAATATTGCCTATGTGCTTAACTTCATTATGTAAACATAAAGTAGATTTTGACAGTTGTTTATTCTAAAACTTTTAAAGTCAAACTATTTCTTGTATTTAATTGTTTTTATAATCTTAGTGGTAGTAGATGTCATCCTTGTAGAATAAAGTAATCAAAGTTATCTCAACATCATTTCTAATCATCATTATCATCCTTTTTAATAAATTTACTACAAAGTGCACCACATACCTTAAGACAGTTACATTACTTGACAACAATTATATTTTATTTGTATACGTCACAAACCTGCGAGGATTCGGGCCACCAAAAGTGATAAGCACACCTTTTCTCATCACACTAGTCTCAGTCTTCACCGAACGGGCATCTGTTGCTGTGTCTGAGCCCACGGGCTTCACGGCCAGTGTCGCATTGTCACGTGTCCTTGTTACAATAACTTGATACCATTTCCCATCACTGTATGTAGATCTATAGAAAACAAGATCAGAATTGATAGCCCATAACCCAAGGTTTCTAAAACGCAGCTTTCCTTTAGTTTAGCATTGGAACTAAGTATTCAAATTGGTATTTTTTCAAAATGTTGCTATTTCGAAAATGTAGTTAATTCAAGAAAATGAAAGACTCCTTAGGAACTTTAATCGGCTAGGACTATGATAGTTGTATCGAAAACAATTAGTAATTTAGTTTTCAAGATTTATTCACTTCGTATTGCTTTTACTGCAATAGAATAGAAAGCCAAGTAACACTGAAGAGAAAAAATGTTTTGACCTAGAGCAAATAGCAACCCCATATTTTTTCGTTCACGTGTGCATGTTCCCGTGGACTGCAGAAACTGGATGTCGTTTGATGGCCGTTGTTATCTGTGATTAATCTTATTCGATAATTTGATGCACGCTCTGATTTCGCTTTCCATAATTTCTTGTCGAATAAAGCGATACTTGGAGTTATCCAATTGCAGAATTGCACACATGTAAATAATCTAATAATGATCTGTTGCTCTTTTAGTATATTTATTGACTTCTGTACAATTGAAAATTGGGTACAACAGAAAAATACATGAAAAACAAAGTTGTGTAAACTTCTCCGTTTAAAAATAGCTTTTGGATTTTTGTGCCTTAATTTATCTATTCTTTGTGTGTAATAGTTGGTTCCTAAGACAAAAGGACGTAGAGAATATTTGTCTTTTTGCACCAAGTTAAACATACTTCGCAATTCTATCGTTGGGTTTGTAGTTCGATTGTAAAATCTCGGATTAAACTTACTTTTCAGTATTTATCCTTACACTGCCTGAGCCGATCTCAAACCGGAAATTAACTATTCCTTGATGCAGGTACAAGCTAAACGCGTATCTGTTCTGTTCGTCGGTAACCGCCATAATCATTCCGCTAGTCTTTAGACTCCTGAATTGAAGTTCAACTTTGGTTGGGGCCTGGGAAATGTTGAAGTCACCCATATTCTGCTGTAGGTAACCATGACCAAAGAAGGAACATGCTGCTCCATTTGGCGGGAAAAACTTTTCACTATAGAGAGACTTTGAATAGAGTCTGACACCATGGAAATCTTCTGGTTCCCAGAGATCAATGGGAACTTGGTCGACGACGAGCCTGTCTACAACGCCAATGAAGCATCCGTGTGTATTTCCATCCTGTAACGTTAACGGTTACTTAAATGCTTATAGTTAAATAGTATACAGCTAATGCTATTTCAAGAAAGATTGTCCTGGTGCGTTTGTGCTTACCCAGACCGAAATGAATTCTGGGTTGTCAAAACTGAAGAAAAAATGGACGTTTCTTGTTGGAAAGTAAAAGTTTGGACAATCAAATAGTTTTTAACATCGAACGGAATCTCCTTGCATGGTGTACGTGTACTAAGGGGTAAACACCTCATCTCAACAGCTTAGCGTGTACAAAATGTGTACGAGTGCATAATGCACAACGAACAAGACAAATCTTCTTGAAACAGCTGTATTTATGTATGTGTTTACAGGACTGTATAAGTGTAGGAATCTTGTGTACATTTCAAGAAGTATAAAACTATTGGTTATTATTTTGCTCGTTGAAACTTCCACAGGCCTTGCGTTACAGACAAGGGGCAAGTTTTGGCTCATTTTCAGCCAGTTCTTTGATATATTAATTTATATTAATTTAATTTATTTGTATACAATAAGCTATTTCACAAACGGTTGTCCTGATGTGTTGGTGCATAGCAAGACCGAAAGGAACTGTGAAATGTCAAAACCGAAGCAAAAATGGAAGTTTCTGCGTCGGTAAATATAAGATGTAAACGAGCAAATCGCTTTTGACACCAAACACAATCTTCTTTTGTACTAGATAGTCAATACTTTATCTAAACAGCTTAGTGTGTACGAGTTGCATGAATTCACAATGAAATAGAAAACCCGTTTTGAAACAGCTATTTAGTTCTCACTAAGCATTGTTGTATGTTGTTAAAACTACAGCAGCAAACTAACCTTAAAATGCAGCGGTAGTCCCCCCACGTATATAGCACTCGTGTCTGAAAATTGTATCACATGGCTGTCTGGCATGTTAGGCAACAACACTGTTTCATGCTGTGTTCCGACGGATAAGTAGACGTTTAAATCATACCTTCAAGAGGAAATAAGAGAAAGAGATGTACAAAAAAGATTAGAAGCAGTAAGAAAAAAACTTCCACTTGCGGTGTGTTATGTTTTGTCATGCTGTTCCCTGTTGGTCGAGGTGTTTTTGGTATGAGTCTGTGTTTTGTATGATTACAGATTCGCTTTGTTGTTTTATGATTTGAAAGATGTCCTTGTCCAGATGAAAGGCGTATTAAAGTCAACAAAAAAACCTGTACAAAGATGTACTGTGAGTTAACAATAGATATCACTTTAAGGACAACTGGAAAGTGAACGCTTTAAAACGGTTTATTCCTCATTCGTATTTAGTGTTCCATCCAGCATTAATTCTACATGCCAGTAAACTCAAATAACATCTACGAATTTGTACCATTACACAAGAAAATGGCATCTCCAGTCTTGCATGCCTTGTGAAGTAAACAGTAAATAGTGGTGTTTCTAACATTAACATAAATAGTTGCAAAACTCGGATGAAATCAAGTATTGTTAACTGTGACATATACTGGCTTCTTGAGTCTTACCTTAAGAAGTAAATAGAGTGCCATTCATTGTCGTCTACTCGTTGCGGAAGTTTGATGACAGTCAGGCCTTTACCAAGATTGATCACAACATGTAGTTCACCTTCATACAAGTAGAAACTGATACTTCCCGTCTGAAAACACAATTAAGTATCCGTTACAATACAAACGAATGAACAGGAAGTTCTAAAACAAGACTGCTTTTATCAAAATGAAAGATGAAAACACAACCTTGATTGAAAAACCTGAATTAAAACCCTTCAAACAAGTTGTTCTGATAACTTATAACACAAGCGAATGTAAGGTTACAACACTTACTCCATCTGGGAATTGACTGCAATTAAAAAATGAGCCTATAAATGTCCAGATTTGGTAAATTTTAATTTACAACTATCACCGTGATTTATCAAATACTTGTTGAAATTACAAGGGAGAAAACGTATTTTCACCTATGGTTTATAAATAAAGATGATGATGTTGTGTTGATAATGATGATGATGATGATGATGAACTTAGAAGTAGTAAATATGCTCTATAATCTAAAACATGCTTTTAACAAGGATACAGTGGTGGCAACGCTGTTAAGGATACAAGAAATTCAGTTGACCAGCACAATTTGCACCATGTAATTTCAACATTGAAATTGGTCAAATTGGTAACCATTATGTACCGGTTGAAATTAGAGACTAATTTTACGGATCTTTCGTCCATTTACAAAAATTGAACCTGCTAGGTTTACCAAATAATCATTTAATTGCATTTTTCGAAATTTCATGAGGTACGCATTTGAGTACTTTGTAACATTTCTCGTGTTATTTAGTT
>JAOEHT020606776.1:0-15722 GCA_025448195.2 Parazoanthus atlanticus | reverse complement strand
TCACTCTGCTATGAAATAGAAACAGATGACTTCTTCAAGGATATTTCCGCAGATGTTGAGAAGAAATTTGACACGAGTAACTTCGAAAAGGATCATAAATCTGGGATATTCTACGCAAAGAATAAGAAAGTAATTGGGATGATGAAAGATGAAGCGGGAGGGAAAATAATAGAGGAATTTGTCGGTCTGAGAGCGAAACTTTATTCCTATAAAATGCATTCGGGAGATTCGACAAGAAAATATAAAGGAATCAAGAAAGCTGTGATAGAGAATGAAATTACACATGAAGACTACAAGAACTGCCTCTTTGGGAGAGAAGCCATGTTGAGAAAAATGAATGTCATTCGTTCTCATTCGCATAATATCTTCACAGAAACAGTCAACAAAGTCGCTCTCAGCGGTGACGATGATAAGAGAGTGATTCTCGAAGATGGAATCCATACTCTCGCTCATGGCTATTATAAGTTAAGAACATAGAAAACGCCCATGAAAAGTTTCTCAGATAACTACTACGTCTAGGAAACTTTTCACAATGTTTCACTTGCTTCGCGAGAGAGTAGTGTTAAAAAGTCGGGCCTGGGGTAGAGCTCAAAACCCCAAAATGCAAAAATCGCCCTCAAAAACCACGACTGAGAAATTGTTGAAGTTTGGCGTTGTGATGAAGTGAATCCGGAGGAGAATTCTAGAAATGTCTCAGTGTAAAAAGTGAGGCAAGGGAAAACTTGGAAATCTGGAAAACTTGGGAAATTTGGTAAAATTTGCGATGAATCTTGGAAAATCTGAACAAATTTCTCAGGGCAGAAGCAAGTTTTCGAGGGCGATGTCAAAATGTCTCAGGGGTGAAGCTGTTTTTGAGGGCGATTTTTGCATTTGGGGGTTTTGAGCTCGTCCCAGGCCCGACTTTTTAACACTACTCATATTTATATCAATAAGCCTAAAAAGCTTTTAATCCGATGTGAAAATTAAGATATTCTCAGACAAGTTCCGATTGACTACCTTGACAGAAAAAGTATTGTATATCGTATGTAGAGACAGTCGTGGGTCTTTTACAAATGGGCATAGCTGAATCTAGCTGAGCTGGATTCTCAACGTCGCGCGCACACGGTGAGGAATTTGCCTCGCGAGGAAAAATTATCAAACACGACAGATATTTGTCTCACGACCTCGCGTGGCAAAAATCTCGCCAAAATTTACGCGCACACGGGAGGAAACAGCTGAGCAAAAAGTCTCGCGAGGCCGTTAGCTCAGCTGTTTCCTCTCGTGTGCGGCGGGCTTTATCCTGCTTGTTTCTCCAGTGTGAACATCCATGAAACAACCATAGACAACTCTGTTGTCGTTACCAGTTCACTTTGCGCGAGCGTGTTTTCTGTTTTCGTGTGCTTATCTCACGCGTGAACCAGTCTCTACTGTGCCTGCGCTTTTGTCTCTAGTGTGAACAGGCCATTAAAAAATATGTGCACTTATGAGAAATGCGTTTTTTTAAGACAGGTAAGACGTGCTTTATTCTGGTTTTCATTCAGCACGCCATTTGTTTCAAAACTGGAGATCCCAAACAAGCTAAATTTCAATGGTCCCATTAGTATCTGAAAAACGTACATTTTAGACTATTGCCGCGAGATGAAAACAAGAAGAAAATACTAATACTGAATAGGAAGAAAATTAATTACAATCAAAACTGACATTAAGGTTACTGTACATCTTGAGCGGTCGTGAGCGGTGTTTTTAGTTATCAGTCCGTAGCTACGTTAATATGCGTCGGATACCCATAAACCTATAATGATATCACTGGAAAGCTTATAAAATTCTCTAAATGATTGTGTAACTTATTTTGGCAGAATCGTTTATGTGAGTGAAATTCATCGCGCTGTTTCCGAGCAAACATTTTCCCTTCTCGAAGTTCCAAGTCCGTCAGATTTCACTTTCTACTATCAATTGTCACCTCGCTAAGTTCAGCACAGAGTGCAGTGCAGCTGACTAAAATCAGCAATACTGTTGATCTTCTAGCTACAAACCAAATGAATATTATACAGAAAGTAAATACAAATCAAGTGATAATTTTTCCAAAGCAAAATTGTCCTAGAAAACCTTTATTTTTAAAGAATTATAGCATTTAAAGCTGACTAAATTCCAAAATCCAAGCAAATAATTTAGATATTTCTAAGCAGCATATTGTGTAGTACGTTCCAGAAAATAATAGTACCCCCTCACGGTGGAAATAGGAAATTCCTAGGGGGAAGTGGAATCTCAGATACCTAGTTTTCTAAGGAATAAATGGGCTAAAAATGGAATTTTTTAGAGGGAAAGGGGGTATACCAATTAAGGGTTCCTCCATGCACGTGGTTGTGGTATGGATATTTTTAGAGCTTATGATGCATGACAACTCTGCCAAATATCTCTATAAATGCTAACACGTATTACTGATCATGACACGATCAGTAGGCTAAATAAAGAAAAAATGGGTAGTTCTGGTTACACTTGGCTGGGTAAGAAATTGGGTTATAAGACTGAGGTATATAAGTGTAATCTTTCTATTATTTTTGAAAACCTTTTTACTGTAGCACACCTACTTGTACTTGATCATGACAACATTGGTTTTTCCACATACACAGAATTTAAAGATCTGCAACTGAGTCTGGGACAAAAAAACTCAAAGCAACAGTTGTGGCTAAAAAATTGAGGTCCTGCTATAATTGATAGTGTTTTCAAAAGCCAGAAAGGCAGACGTTTACGATTTTTAGGAAACTGGCAAGGAATTGTAGCTACAGTAACATTCACAGAAAAGTTCTAAAAACCAAAATGAAACCTAAAATTCAATTTTTGGCCAAATAAGTTCTATGGTTGGCATTGCAAGTAATATGGTAGGTTTAGTAATGGCCATGGAACTACAAATATTTTTTCATTTGGCCCAATGCACATGCTTGCTACCTGTAGTTCCACTCCATTCTGTGTCAAGTTTGGTCTAGATAATTAACACATTAATAAAATTTGCATCTTTAGGGAAGTGGCACTTACAAACCCCAAAAGGCTTACAAGTCAAATGACCAGCCAAATCTCATTTACCAAATTAATACAGTCACCAAGGAAATAATCATACCCTTAAGCTTGATGCTCCAGTACATGTAGCTCTTAAGTTTACATGGACATAGAACTTAAAGCACTGAAGAGTAATTTCACTTATACATCTTATAACTCCAATAATGTTCCGGGGGGAAGGTTACTCAACCTAATTTTGGGTAGGAGGGTTCCCCCCAGACATTCAAACCCTGACCCTGTTTGTGAGAAAAATTCTTGGAAATTCATACCCTGTTCATGATTTTCAGCTCAAATTTCACACATCTATTTGCTAGAACACATACTTTCTAGACCCTGTTTATGATAAACTTCTGAAAATCCAAATATTATATACCCTGTTTATGATAATAAGGTCAAAAAAGTAGACACTGAAAGGGTGGCACATTCCTGTATAGCATATAAATGGGAGGACCCCATCCCACCAACTGCAACTTGGGTCAAATACTAAGGATTTCCTTGAGATGGAGGATAGGGTTTCACTTTTTGAATTTGACTAGCATATACATGTAAGTTTGGGCAAAAGAGCCTGTATTTGGGCAAGAGAGAATGTATTTGGGCAAAAGAGCCTGTATTTGGGCAAAAGCGCCTGTATTTGGGCAAAAGAGGCTGTATTTGGGCAAAAGAGCCTGTATTTGGGCAAAAAGAGCCTGTATTTGGGCAAAAGAGCCTGTATTTTTGCAAACGAGCGTGATAAGAGCAAAAGAGCTTCTATTTGGGCAAAAGAGCTTATATTTGGGCAAAAGAGCCTTTACTTGGGAAACAGAGCCTGAATTTGGGCAAAAGAGCCTGTATTTGGGCAACAGAGCCTGTATTTGGGCAAAAGAGCCTGTATTTGGGCAAAAGAGCATGTATTTGGGCAAAAGAGCCTGTATTTGGGCAACAGAGCCTGTATTTGGGCAAAAGAGCCTGTATTTGGGCAAAACAGTCTCTATTTGGGCAAAAGCCTATGTATTTGGGCAAAAGAGTCTCTATTTGGGCAAAGGAGTCTGTATTTGAGGAAAAGAGTCTCTATTTGGACAAAAGAGTCTCTATTTGGGCAAAAGAGACTCTATTTGGGCAAAAGAGCCTGTATTTGGGCAAAAGAGTCTGTATTTGGGCAAAAGAGTCTGTATTTGGGCAAAAGATTCTGTATTTTGGGAGACAATGTTGTATTTGGGCAAAAGAGTCTGTATTTGGGCAAAAGAGTCTGTATTTGCGCAAGAGTCTCTATTTGGGCAAAAAAGTCTATTTGGGCAAAAGAGTCTGTATTTGGGCAAAAGATGTTGTATTTGTTGAAAACAGTCTGTATTTGGGAAGAGAGTCTGTATTTGCGCAAATGAGTCTGTATTTGGGCAAAAGAGTCTGTACTTGGGTAAAAGAGTCTGTATTTGGGCAAAAGAGTCTGTATTTGGACAAAGAGTCTGTATTTGGGCAAAATAGTCTGTATTTGGACAAAAGTTGTTGTATTTCGCAAATATTGTTGTATTTGGACAAAAGTTGTTGTATTTGGACAAAAGTTGTTGTATTTGGGCAAAAGTTACAAGTTGTATTTGGGCAAAAGTTGTTGTATTTGGACAAAAGTTGTTGTATTTGGGCAAAAGTTGCTGTATTTGGGCAAACGTTGTTGTATTTGGGCAAAGTTGCTGCATTGGGAAAAATTTGTTGTATTTGGGCAAAGTTGTTGTATTTGGGCAAACGTTGAGCACTGTGTTTGGGCAAAAATTGTTGCATTTGGGCAAAAGTTGTTGTATTTGGGCAAAAGTTGTTGTATTTGGGCTAAAGTTGTTGTATTTGGACAAAAGTTGCTGTATTTGGGCAATAGTTGTTGTATTTGGGCAGAATTTGTTGTATTTGGGCAAAAGTTGTTGTATCTGGGGAAATTTGCTGTATTTGGGCAAAAGTGGTTGTATTTGGTAAAATTGTTATATTTGGGCAATAATGTTGTATTTGGAGAAAAGCAGTTGTATTTTGTACAACCACTTTTGTCCAAATATGATCACTTTGTCCAAATACAACCATTTTGTCCAAATACAACCACTTTTCTACAAATGGGACCGCTTTGTACAAATACGACCATTTTGTCCAAATACAACCACTTTGTCGAAATACGACCATTTTCAACACATACATTGTACCTTCATTTTGTCCAATTACAATCCTTTTGTCGTAATTCAACCACTTTCTTCAAATTGGAGCAGTTTGTCCAAATAGAACCCGTTCGAGTTCTGTTAAAGTACGGGCATTTTGCCCAAATATGACGATTTTGTCCAAATACAACCACTTTTGTCCAAATACAATCACTTTGTCCAAATACAACCACTTTGTCCAGATACAACCAATTTTGTTCAAATACAACCACTTTTGTACAAATAGGACCGCTTTGTCCAAGAACGACCATTTTATCCAAATATAATCACTTTGATGAAGTTCATCCAGTTTTTCCAAATATGATCACTTTGTTCAAACACAACCAAGTTGTCAAAATATGATCATTTCTTCGCTTTGTCAAAATGAAGCTAATTTGTCCAAAAAACCTTTTTGGTCCAAGGACAATGCACTTGGCCGAATGACAATGCACTTTGTCCAAATATGATGGACTTTGTCCAAATGGTATACACTCTGTCCAAATACAACGAGTTTGTTGAATTACAACCACTTTGTCCAAATACAGCCACTGTGTCCAAATAAAACTGCTTTGTCCAAATGCAAGACTTTGTGCACACAGAACCACTTTGTCCAAACAGAACACACTCTGTCCAAATGCAAGTTTGTGCAAAGTACGATAATTTTGTCCCAAATACGACAAGTTTGTCCCAAATATGGCAAGTTTGTACCCAATTTCTCCCAAATTTTACAACTTTGTTCCAAGTACGACTCTAGAATACGACAAGTTTGTCCCAAATACAACAAGTTTGTCCCAAGTACGACAAGTCTATCCCAAATACGGCAAGTTTTTCCAAGTTTGTCTCAAAAACGAAAAGTTTGTCCCAAATACGACAAGTTTGGCCCAAATACGACAAGTTTGTCCCAAATACGATAAGTTTGTCCCAAATACAACGAGTTGGTCCAAAATACGACAAGTTTGTCATACATGTAAATATGACAGATTTGTCCCAAGTACGACAGTTTTGTCCCAAATACGACAGATTTGTCCCAAATACGACAGTTTTGTCCCAAATGCACAGTTTTGTCCCAAAAACAACATGTTTCTTCCAAATACATGTACGAAACGTTTGTTCCAAACACGACAAGTTTATCATAAATACATGTACATCGTCTCATTGTATATTTATTTATTATTCATTTGTTGGAAAACCCCGATACAAAAATGAATGTTTGCTCATGCTAATTAGTATTGAAACGAGCAGTCAACCAATTACAGGTCAGGGAATGATCAGTCAGCAAATGACCAGCAAGCAACTGACCAGTCAGCCAATAAACAGTCAACCAATGACAAGTTACCCAATGAGCAGTCAGACAATAAAAGGTCAGCCAATGAGCAGTCAGCAAATCCAACTCAGCCAATGACAAGTCAGCCAATGGACAGTTAGCCAATAACAAGTCAGCCAATAAAAAGTCAGCCAATGAGCAGTCAGCCAATGAGCAGTCAACCATGCCAATGACAAGCCATCATATGACCAGACAGCCAATGCCAACCAAAAAACCCATTTATGCTCAGTTTGCTATTGAGCAGTCAAAGAGTAACCAGTCTACTTGCCCCACAAAAATATATAAAAAAGATACAATGCCACGAAAATTGCCATAGATACAAGCATGCTTTTTCGGTTTTCTTTGTGTAACGATGCCAGTTGTTTGCCTGAAAAGACAAACAATATTTGATACAGTACATGCAATCAGGTTTTATAATATTTACATGTAGTTAGAGTTTCTGTGAATTTTAGTTGTTTTGTTTGCCACACCTTTAATATACTGTATGATAAAAGGAAATCCCGAACTTTTAGACTATACAGTAACCCCCTTCCCCCACATACAATGTATTCAGTACTAAATGTGACAAAAACTAAGCTTAACTTGGTATCGAGAAGTCAAAACTAAAAGTCAAAGCAAATTACTCAAAGAGTTAGTAACACATACATTGCAAGTCTGTTTTACATACTACATGTATCTCTCTGGCTCTGGTTGTTTAAAGGTTGGATAACTTTGTCAGTTTATCAAGTGGATAAATCCTTACCCAGTGGATAAATCCCCCCACTGTCTGATCAAATGAAAATTTAGAACATGTAAATTTGTATCCAGCCTTTGAACAACCGAGCTCCCTGATGTCTACAGTATACATGTACTGTACATGTACAATTTTTTCTATTTTTTACAAGAACCTTCTTTTTAAAATGTTGAGGCTAAAAAATGCCCAAGAACATACAGTACTGAGAACAGACTCCAGGCTGTGACAACAAAAGGAACATTATTTCTATAAATTTTGAAAATGGAATGGAGAACCAATACTACAGTAAACACGTATACATGTATCGTGAGAGAGCAGTGGAATTTCACATTTGATTTTAGTAAACAAGTGATAGCAATGCATTAATTTGGGTACTGTTAATATATGAACTGAGTTACATGATTGTAGATGTTGGGAACAGCGTTTGAATGTTTCTATACAGACACAATTCCAAAAACTATCAATAACACTTTTTAGGATGGCTTTTTAATTCCAAGTATATTTCTAATGTCAGTTATAGAAATGCATAAATTTCCACCGCTGGTTCAAAATGAATCGTAGGATCTTCTTTTTGCTTTGACACTGTACGAATAAGCACTGTGTTGTTGTTGAGGAGTGCAGTGTTTACTCGAGGGTGATATTTATCATTTTTAGAGTAAAAAATCTGTCATTAGAGCAACAAAAATATGATTGTAGACTCTACAGCACAGTGCTATTTTCAAGGACTTTCAAAGACAAAAGTCTGTATTCAAGGGTTTTAAAAAAAAATACAATTCAAGGGCTTTCAAGGACTGTACAGTGTACAAACCTTGGTCAAACCAAACTGGCATTTAACTGAGAATACAGACTAGATTCTTACCATTCTTGTTTACTTCTTCTTGCAGCTGTTTCGCTTCTTCACTTAAGTTTTTCCTTAAAATTAATCAGATGATATTTTTGGTATGATACATGTACATGTTCATGGTATTTATACTACAGTTAAAATTTAGCCCTCACCACCTAATTTTACACAGTAGCTATGTGTGCAGTGGAGCATGCATTTGCTTTGTTTTTTCTACATTAACCCTTTCACTCCTACAGTACATGTAGCATGTTTATCAACATCTAACTTCTCCTTACTGTATCAATATATCTCCTAACCTATTTATAGGAAATTTATGGAGATAGGTGTTGTTTGTCCATCGTAATCGATGAAGACCACTAAGCTTGTCATTCTATGAAGCTTGTTGGTGAGGGTGATGATGAGCGCGTAGATGGCTGATTAAGCAAATCTGCGCCCGGAATGATCTAGAACAGTGTGGGCATGGAATACATGTGGCGGCAACTGACAGAGGAATAACAGTTCTTGATTTCCTTGCTGATCTGCATTGTTGCGCAGCAGCCACCCTGTTTGCTTCACACGAAGCTGCTCCACTATGGATGGCCGCCCGCCAGTTGGTGCGGTTTTGTGCCAGCTCTTCCCAGGATGAAGGATTAATAGAGAACTCCTTAAGAGAGCGTTTTAGGGTGTCAACCATATATCGCCGGGGGTTAAATTATGTGATGACAACGCTGATAGAACTGGGGCCTCCTGTGTTACAACAAATGCGCGGTCACTGAACGCAATATGCGACCCACTTACCAGTCATACAAACGTAAATCTCCAACCTCATACAGGTGTGATCTCCAATATGCGACCCACTTACCAGTCATACAACCGTATATCTCCAACCTCAGACAGATGTGATCTCCGTACCACGACATCGGGTAGACTCGCACGTAACGAGCATCAAACAATTTATTGATCCACTGGACCTTCACAGCATCTTTGTCTTCTGGGCCAGCTAACGACTTTTACAGACATAAGATAAGAGAAGGTAGATATGATGGCATTAGATGAACTTTTTTAACACTTTCATGCATGTTACCATATTTGGTAGTTACTTCCCATAAAGAAATGAAACAAAGACTATAATTCAGCTCAATGGATTGAATATTTTCTTACTCAAACCAAATATTTAAATCTAGCTTTATGTTCAGGCAATTTAACTGCTTCCAGTAAGAACCGGCGATAGGTAACTACGGCCTAGTTCACACCATGCCGGGTAGCTTTCGTGCGGTTGCAAAAGCAATTTTCCCCGGACATTTTTTATACTTTTTGTGCGTGCGACGTTAGCTCAGTCAGCAAGATCTCGGACTGCTAACTTGAAGGCCCCGGGTTCAATTCCCGGCCTGGCCATGGGGTTGAATAATTAGGTGACCTTCTTCGCCACACCGTCCTTGGACAGGGACGTTAAGCCGTTGGTCCCTTAGATGGATGAAGAGCCACTCTGTGGAGATGCCGTCTGGGTAACGCCATTATTATTATTATTATTATTATTATTATTAGTTTTTGTTCCGCGAAAAACTGTTCCTTCTTACACTGTAACGCAACGGCTTGTGTATGGACAGCGACGAAAGCCATCTGATGTAGTGTAAACAAAGTCTAAGACTCATGATAGCTCAGGACAGCTAACAGTGACTATGGATGGCTAATGGCTGCATTACTAGCGTTGGCTAAAGGTAGTTCAAGGCGCTTAATTATAGCTCATGATGGCTGATAATGGCTGATGAATACTCACCTCTTCTGTGCCATTCACTATCACACACTCAAAGTTTCTACCGCTGTGACTGTGACACAACTTAAAGCTCGTCACAAAGTTGTCCACCATAGAAGGGCCTTGGATAGCCACACCAGAAATGGTCCTCTCGTCCTTAAGGTCCACCGTCAAGTAAGGAGCCTGATCGTCAACGTCTGCGCACCAGGCCGTCTTTTGAGGGTCGTCGTAGAAAGCCACGAGATTGAGGCGCCCGTAGAAGGGTTTATGGGGACTCCAGTAGGAAGAGGCAGTGATCTGGCTGTCTTTGATCTTCATGCTCTCCATTCCAATTGGGGTAAAGCATTCTGCACATATAACATACTCATTCTAAGTCAGTTTGTTTGTTTTAGTATTTATGCTTCAACTTTTACACCGCTGTCATTCGAACCTTGATGTTGGTTAATAGTCCAGTTTCGTATTCGTAGTTGCCGCTGATTACAATGACTACAGACTTGTTTTCACAGCGTTAGCCTCGACTTGTATTAATATTCATAAATACCAATGTAGATATGAGCTATTCACAACTCTGTGTATTGTTGGAGGCTCGGACTTCCGACCGTTCTCGCTGGTATTTATGTATATTCAACACCAAGTCGAAGCTAACGCTGTATAAATGAGTCTATGGTCATTGCAATCTGCGGTAACTGGGAATACGAAACTGAACTATTGTCAAACGCTTTTGCACAACTGTTCCTTGATTGTGAACGCGGCTTTGGCAGAATTGGACAACATCATCGTCATCGAGGTAAGTCATGGATTTTAACTTCTTTGTTAAAAAAGATTGTAAAATGCGATTATTTTCTTCTAGTTATTTAATAGTTTCAGCCTATAAAAACGATTTTTCTAACTATTTCCAACAATACATCTCAAAAGTAATCAATATCTCGAAAATCGAAAGTTAAAGAAGGCGCCCGAAATCAGCCAATTTGAATTTTGCGCCATGGCAACAGCGGTTAATTAACTGACCATTGTTTGTATGGAACTTAATTAGTGGATCATGTACCAATTATATACCAAATGGCATGCCCTAGTTCCTAACCGTTTGGAAAATCATCAGGTCAACCGTTGGTGACCCCACCCCATCCCCCAGCATTAATGTTTGCCAAATAGCGAAAACGTAATAGTATTAAAAGAATCTTCTCACACCATATCTGAGAAGTTCCTTGTGTATCGAGTAAGTGTAGTGTAGTAGTATAAAAACACCTGTTGCCAAGGAAAATTAAGACACCGTTTAAGCAGTAGATTCTTACGCTAGGACATTCAATTTTACCAAAAGTATTTCTTGGAGCACGGAGAAGAGTTTGGTGTTATTGATGACGTCATCATTTTCCTTACTTGGAAAAGAACGTTTGGGGCTTCAAAGCATATCAGCCCGTTAACCATGAAGTATAGTAGCATAAATTGCCAATGTTAACTATTAAATAGAAAGAGTTTGGAAAAAAGTATAAAGCAATTGAATATATTTTAATATACTCTGGAGGAAATACAGAAATATGTCATCAGTGTCATTCGGAACTAATTACCAAATGGTAGACTGATTTTTTAGGTCGCTTCATACCTATTTGATCTGTTTTAGTGAACTGAAATAATTGTTAGTCTGTGTTCTTGGCAAACGCGTTATTAAGATAATATTTTCCGTATATGGAAAGTTATGACATCACCGAAGCACTACTGGTTGAAGGAAATCAAACCCTTCTAGCGCGATAAAACAGTGGCGAAATGAAATACTGTTACTCCTTTCTTTTACTGCCTGTAGAACCCGTTAAATTAGCGATGTTCCCATCAGTGTTGGTATGAATTCAAAAAGGTATTTAAAGGCCTGCAACGTGAAAATTGATAAGGTTGTTGCTTTTTTGCTGTTAAGCATGACCTTACGCCATTTTAACCACGGAAACAAGCTATTTTCTTTCTAAAAATACGTGTTAATGTAAATTCAAGCGTTTAAAAGAATATAACAGTAAAATTCCTACACATACCTCGTTGGAGAAGTTCTCGGCCATTTGTGTGAAAAAGTTCATAACCTTAATTGAAGAAGCACACCTGTGGGAGAGCAAAGTCTTCAGTAGTAAATGAGTTGGCAGTTCACACGATCTATTTGTGTTTGTCACTCTCATTACGTCTTGAGGTACTTGGATAAACAAAATTATTCTGTAAAGTTTCTGAAACAAAATGTCCCTAAAATTCGAACCCATTATTCGTAAGTGTTTGACGGCGGAACTGACACTTGTGATTGTGTGTGTCTCCGAGTCTGTCTTCATATCAGTGTCTTTCTGTCCATCTGTCTGGTCTGGTCTGGTCTGGTCTGTCTGTCTGTCTGTCTGTCAGTCAGCCAAGTTGAGTCAGTCTGTATGTATGTATGTCCTCAAGTCTATGTCTCATTGTTTTATGTTTGTGTTAAAGCTTGTGCTTGTGGCTTTACGTAGTCGTTGTACGATCTTACCACTTTTACCATAATGGAATAATTGGGCATTGGAAATTTTCCTACTTTTAAATATTAAAAAAAGCTGTTGTTAACTCAATAAATAGTAAATTCTTCTACATTTGTTCACATTCCCACGCTACCTTTAGTTTTTTTTAATTTCCTATTTTCTTTCAATTGTTTAACCCTCACAGAAAAACAATTTCTATAGTGATGCGGGCCGTCTTTCAATTTTATTATTTATTACTCATCTATGCATAATTATCAGAGGGAACTGGTTATGAAGCCCAGCCATTTTCTTTGCCATCTATTTTGTCCTCCATCTTTCTGTTCGTTGGCCTTGATCGAGCATAAAAAGTCTAAATCTTAACCCGTGTTTGGAATCGTTTTCTTTAAGGTCTCAGAAAATAAGAAGCTTCAACAAATGATCCAAAAGGATATGAAATGCATCTGCAACTGCTTCAAAAAAGGTTACCTGTCAAAGGAAGATCTACCGCTGGCCTGCCTAGATTTGTTTGTATTAACTATAACGCTGACCTGCCTGGATTAGTTTATTTTAACTATTTGCAGGCCAGTGGAACATTACACATTGTATTTGTAATTGTAATGGTAATAAAATTTATTGATTGATTGATTGATTGATTGAAAGGCGCGAAACCCAGATCGAAAAGCATGATGGGAGCTTTAATTTCCATATTTGCTGAGCTGGTCTTGACACAATTTATCAAAACTACTTAGTATCATGTTTTGTTGGTTTCGTTTGCTTCTTGTACAAGTCAATGGATGGTACACAGCGTCAATAAAGGACTCCGTAAGCCTTTTCGTGCTTGATATTGCCTTTTGCAGATTTCAGCGTTTTTTAACAAAGCTGTGAAAACAACGAAAACAACCAGCTTACAAAAACATTTGGGCTCACACGTAAAACAAAACATTGTGCACGATCACGGTTTGTTTAACATAAAACAAATACGCTTTGCACACCCCTTTGTTTGCCAAGCTTCACAAATAGTTGGTTAAGTAACCTTGGTAACTAGTGACAGTTACTTGACAAGATTATCATTATCAGTATTAGTATTTTATAGTATTGTAATAATTATAGGTTTTAAAATCCGGATGTAATTGTTCAACCGTGCTTGAATAAAGACATATTATTATTATTATTATTATTGTTATTATTATTATTATTATTATTATTACTACTACTATTGTTATTATTATTATGTTCTAACAACTATGATCGCTACGTTGGTTGATTTGTTTGTGCTTGGTTGCGCATGCGTTTCTGTGTCCGCGCCTGCTTGACTACTCGTTACACAAGAGTTCAACGCACCATTTCGTCCAGAACAGCAGAGCTGTGGGCTTTGTCGAACCTGACAGGACCAGGGACTTATACTCTCCACTGAACACATCCAGCACACAACAAGTGGGCGCAGGGATGCGCCGGTTAAGACAACCGCGGTGGACTGGTACTAGTGTTGTCCCAGACTCTCTCCGTTTCGTTTCATGCCTCATCGACTCATGAAATGTACAGTGCCGAGAATCAGAGACGCTGTTGAAAAGCAAAACGACAAGCAATAAATTATTGGTAAATGAACAAGTATTCAGTGATAACAACAAAGCTGCTTTCGTAAGACAAACGGGTTAAAAAATCCCCTGCAAGCACTAGCGCTCGTTCGCCCCACTTCCTTTAATCTGGTCCTATCAGCTTAACTGGACCCGATACAGCTTTAAGGTGGAGTAAAGAAACGCAATAACCCACTTTCACAATCATGCGCAGAACAAGGTTAGGGTTTCAGCTGGCGGGCAATACGATTTGTAAACATGGCAGATTGGGTGAAGAGGTAAAAAGATCGATCATTTCTGAAAGACAAGCGACAAAGCTTCGAAAATGTCACAGAATAATGTAAACAGGGATTGTAGCTACCAGCAAATCTCTTGACTTTGCTCTGCGGATTATTATTGCACTCTGTTTAGGAGTTGTCTTGTTCTCCAATCTAAGTAATACTCGTTTATATCCATATGAAAATTGACATTAACTTTCAATGCAAGACAGAAGAAGTACACGACATTTATATCTCAACGCTTAACAATTACATACGTTTTGATTGTGCGTATTGTTATTTTACTTTACTGGTTTGTTACAACGGATGAAAACGTTCGTTTTCGTCTTCCCACATAGTAACAATAACATTCGACTTCTTAATCTTCATCACTCTCGTAATGGAACTCTACACAGTAAAAACTCGCGAGTAAGAACCTAAGATTTAAGAACCTGTTAGGCTAAAATTTGCCATTTAGACCCCCTCTATATAAGAACCTCTTTAGCCTAAAATTTGGAGGTTCTTATTTTCAAAAATTATTTAAAATATTTACTTTAAGAGAAATGATATATGCTCACTCTAGTTGCAAAATCATGACATATAATTATCAATACAAGGCTGTTGATCACTAAAATTCTCTTAGCAACAATAAATTTTTCGCCAAAAAATAAGAACCTGTTAAGAACCTAGATAGCCTAAATTTATGTTAACCACCATTTATGTAAGAACCTGCTTAGCCTAACCCTGGAAAATGCAGGTTCTTACTCGCGGGTTTTTACTGTAATGTTATCAATAGCCTCGCCAGCATCACTTTGGAACCCGTGACTAATAAACGCTATTTTCAGTTGCAGAGTTGGTTGTTAAAGACAATAAAAAAATAGATAAAACAGTACCACGTTGCACAATTATACAATTTACACGTTTATTTATCTATTTTCTTGGTCTATTTTTTATTTATAGGAACATCTCAGTCAGTTATCAATCAATTCAAAAATTTCCTTCATTTGATTGGTGGAGTGATCATTATAACTGCCTGCAAATTTTGAAATGGTTTACTCATGTGCATTATTTAGCTCTCATTCTCGTACCCAGAGCCCACGCAGCCGTCGTTTTGCCATAGGCCGCGTGGGCTCTGGGTACGAGAATGGTGTAACGAACCCAGAGCTCTTCTCTTCTACGCATGTCTGTCTTTCTCGTTTTTGGAACCCACTGACGCGGTGAAACGTGGCTTGTAAAATTCATTAAAAGAAAAACATTGAAAATAAAAAAGTGATTGATAAAACAATTATTGAACTCGGTTGTCACAAAATATTGTGATTTTGTCAATGTCTCGCAAATCAATTTCGGCATCGGCAATTTCCCAGTCATGTGCAGAACAACTTTAGGGTTCAGTTGGCGGGCCACACGTATTGGAAACATGGCAGATCGGGTTAAAAAGGTCGATTATTTTTAAAAGAATGTAAAAGATGAAACCTTAAAAGTGTCACAGAATATTGTAAACAGAGGGTTGTGACCACCAGCAAAACCCTCACTTGTTCTACGCATGATAGGGAAACTGCCTTATTGCTCGCCACCGTGACAAGTACCGTAAACGCTTTTTAATTTTCGGGCCTTCTGGATCAGGATGATTG
>JAOEHT020606669.1:0-15726 GCA_025448195.2 Parazoanthus atlanticus | reverse complement strand
TTGAGAAGGATTTCTTCAAACTGATGAATAACTCAGTTTTTGGAAAAACAATGGAGAATATCAGAAACAGAGTTGATGTAAGATTGGTGAATGAGGAAAGAAAAGCAGAAAAATTGACTGCGAAACCAAATTTCAAACATCTGAAAATTTTTGATGAGAATCTTGTGGGGGTGCACATGAAAAAGACGAAAATAAGATTTGATAAAGCAATTTACTGTGGAATGGCAATTCTTGAAAACTTTGATGTACAATTTCCATTACAATTATGTGAAGAAAAAATGGGGAAAAAAGGTAAAACTTCTTTTCACAGACACAGATTCTCTTTGTTATGACATTGAAACTGAAGATTTCTCCCGATGTTGAAGAAAAGTTTGACACATCGAATTATCAAAAGGATCACGGCTTTGTCCAGAATGGAACATTCTGCCCTTCAGGAATTCCAACTGGGAAAAATAAGAAAGTTATTGGTTTGATGAAGGATGAAGCTGGTGGAAGGATTATTGAAGAATTTGTTGGTTTGCGGGCAAAATTGTATTCTTATAAGATGTTTGAGGGAAAAGAAGAGAAAAAATACAAAGGAGTAAAAAAATCGGCAATCAAAAGATTAACTCATGAAGATTATAAAATTTGCCTCTTCGAAGGGGAGAACAAAATTATGAAGATGAATACAATCCGCTCAAGAGAACATGAGATTCGATTTTCACAGAAAAAATCAACAAATTAGCATTGAATGGGAATGACGATAAAAGAATAGTCCAAAAAGACAAGATTTCAACATTCGCTCACGGGTATGTTTTCTAAAATAGAATTCTGAAAATAATCCCTGAAAAACAAAAAATATTTTTTTTTGTTTTTTCATGAGGAAGAAAGAGAAATAAATTTTGAACTTGTGTAATTTTTGAACTGTTAAGTTTTTGCCACACTGGTGTTGACACAGTTATGGCAGCGTACAGTAATTAACAACACTCGAGTGACAGAAAAAGCAGTTAAAACAGTTTGCAGCGCGCGATGTGATAGCATCGCTGTAACAGCATATGACAAAGACCGTGCTGTGACACTAATGGAAGTAACAATGTGGTAGTGATGTACGTAGTTGTGTGATAGTAATGTAAGCTTACAGTGCTGTAGCAGCGGTGTGACTAACAGCGTTGTCAGTTTGCATCGCTATTGGAGCATTGTCAGTTCACAGTGCTGTCACACTATAGCTAGTGCGACACTACCAACCGGACGCACCGAGTTCAACTACCCCGCCTTGCTGAGAGTTGAAGAGAGCTTCTTTTGCTGAAACGTTCACAGGCAGTCCTTGGGACGCTAATCCGTTGGTTGAGATTCCTGAAATGCTATCTCGGCGAAGTTAGAATAACCAACACACTTTTCGAAAAGAGTAGGTTAATCTCGGTCTTGTAGTCTGTTACCATGTAGGGCACAGACAGTACTTTTTTACATTGCTGTAACAGCTCTGTAGCTTAAAACTGCAATCCAAATCTTTAAAATCGCGCTTGTGCAGGCTGCGGGTACAGACAAAAAAAACCATTGTGTTTGCTGAAACCGGGCTATTCCATGATTTTGATCCATTCCACCTGCTGTCTTCATACTTCTCGTTAAGATTTGTTCAATGATTAAGTTTGAAAGTAGTGTAACCGATCAATAAGTTGAATTACGTAATGAATAGCGCCGTTTTGGATGTCAGGATTGTTAAATAAGCGTCTTACGCTCTTCAAAGTTTCAAATTGAAGATTAATTATACAAAGACATAAATTTGTTCAAAGTTGCCGTATTTTTCTTGTTAGACTGACTACCTCAGCATGAAATAAATTTATCGTCTCGCTTCACAAAGCTAGCTTTAAAAATTTCAACTCTCTCAAGACGACTGAACACACATGTTCTTGTCAGATAAGCCACAGAGGAGAAACGACATAATTTCATTGTGTAGTCTATAGACAAGACAAATTTACCATAAATGTCAACTACAAAAGTTATTAATTATAGAAGAAAAGCAATTATTTTTGCCAATGTGAACTAGATTTCAACCCAAGAGTTTAACATTTCAAACTGCAAGATGATAGTATTACTCTGATGTAAACAATTGAATTTCTTATCGCTATGTTTTCGTAGTAAAAGATGAATCAGTTACACGCGATTGAGTTTGCTAAAAATTAGTCGTTATCTTTAGCAAACACACTAAGATTGTTTTTAACTGCGGACGAGAAACTAATTTGAGTTCCAACTGCAACTTTTCACAAACGTGTTCATCAGAAGCACACATTGTGGATACGAACTTCTTTATCCGAGCTGTCTGCTTTTAAAATGTAGATGACAGTGCCGCACAAGAGATAAAAAAATCCGTAATGATCCGACTAAAATTGTTCATACACACATTGCAAAACAGCGTTTGTCGAGCACAAGCATTTTTGCTTTCCCTGTTAAAATTGATATTTCGCCCATAATAAGTCAAAGATTAGTTTTGTCGCCATTTAAAGGAAAAATTAAATAGTACCGGTTTCTCTACATATTTTCAAAAAATAAACATATAATTATGTTGTTGACGAATTTGCGAGTGTTAGCATTTTCCGTTTTTTGCAAACTAACCTGTAAATCAAACACAAAAAACGAACTTCATCCTCAATTTGATTCATTGTAATTATGTTATTCGTGATTATTAACAATTCCTGTTGTAGTGTATTGTTCTCATATATGCAAGTGTTTTAGTTTTTGTCGATTTCTTTCACAGTTCCAAAAACTTTGAAATGGACGATGGTAGGCACTTGTCTTGTTATCCTAATACAATGTGTTTTGTTGCTGCTGTACTTTGACCTGGGGGCAGGCAGGATGTCCCGCAGGACGCAGGACGTCCCGTCATCAAGGAATACGATGCGCCTCTTACAGCCTCTCTATTCCAGGTGTAGTGATCGCCGCTGTTCCGCTGTCCGGCAAACAGGTAATAGCAATGCATTAAGGTACATATATATGAACTGAGTTATATGTCGGGGACCGGTCTTTGAATGTATTTTATAGAGACAATTCTAAATCGTATCAAGAAGACTTTTAAGAATGTTTGAGACTGAGATCCGAACAGTCAGCTTCAGGTTCTTATTCATAAAAAGAGTGTAGGTGCTTAGTAGAATCGAATCAGATCGTTCTCGCCATTTAGACTTAGCTTAAAATAACATCAAATGTAATGAAATTATCTAATTTGGCGTTCTCCGACTGTTTCTAGCGAGCTTTTGCCCAGTTCAGCCTTTTAAAGTTGTACTCACAGTTTAGAAAAAAATAGTCTGATTGCTTTCGTGCTGAGAAATATACTACATAACGCGTTATTCGTTTATAAAAGTTCCCAATTTATTACTTACTTTAGGACTTGATCCGAAAGCATGCGTACGAAGAAAGAAAAAACTTGATTAACAAAAAGAAAACTGTGCTTTCTGTGTATGCTGAGGTTTTGGAGGTTGTTAAACCAATCCAGCTTTTTTCTAGATAGATACAAATGCAAAGGGGTTGACGCACAAAGATAAGAGTTTTCCAAAAACACGTAATAACACTACTCAAAGGGTATGCACGATTCTTAGCAGCTGGGGAAACTTTCTTGCAAGGGTATATAGCGGCGAGGATACCAGCACCCTCGACGCTGGATTCGTGTTTAGCGGAATATTTGCATTTGCATTTATTCGAACAAAATTGTATTTCTTAGGAAGAAAGGGTGTAGCTAGGGAGTTATTTATAAATCGATGTAATTTTTTAAGTAATTTTCTTCTGGGGTTGGCTGGTCTGGTTGGCAGGTGATAGTAGTAGGTAGTAAGAAGGTAGGTCAGGAAAAATTTCTGAAGTTTGGCAGGGTTATATAGCTAAAGTATGTGAATAGGGGAGGGTTACCAGGTTTTCTTAAATCTGCTCGAGAATCTTGCCGACCCCCCTCCCCTCTGGCATGAATAATGAATGGTCCCTTAGTGTAAGTACCCGCTACGGGATTGTGAAACTTGGTAAACCAACTTTCAACCAAAAATAAGTGCATTCTGCAAGAGACAATTTGTTTCCTTTGTTTTGTTTTTTGCTGTACATTCATAACAGTGACACAGTAATGAGAGCTATCGTGTTCGTAATGCTGCGTATCATTTGAGTTTTAATTAAACTAATGAAAATAAGAAAAATGGGTTTGTTTTAAAATGAGTTTATTTTCACCGTAGTTCACAGTTTTTACTGAACTTGATCAAGATAATAACCTGAGTTCAGATGTTAACTAATCCCCTCACCACATTCACCAAAATTAGATGAATTGTGTCGTCTACAATTTAGCATTTAAGAAAAAGAGCAAAAGTTAGTCTATATCGAATAGAACTTCCCAAACCTTGAGCTATTACCATTACTTCACAATACCAAATGACATTTTTTGATCCTATTTTCAATCATCCAAAGTTTTGGATAATCAAGTAAATTCTTCAAGTTCTATTCGGCAGCACTCAACTAACCTTATAACTAGTTTTAATAAGGTCCTTTTATAACCTGGACTGAAGTTAGAAAATGAATCGACTTTACATCGAAGTCAGCCAAGGCCATGGGTGGTCCCATGTGCAACCACTGAGTTGTCGGGATTTGATACAGATATTTATATCCAAATGGATAACGTCGATGCTTCTAGAAAAAGACTAGAAACTACTGTAAATAAAATTTACCGCCTGAAGGCAGTCGTCGACGTCGGTGTTATTTCTTCTACACAAACCAGATCAATTTACAATACCGGTCATAAAGAAACAAGGATTAACATATTTCAAAACATCATAAAAATACCTTGAGCTACAAATTTTTGATAGATATTTCTAGACCTGGATTCTTTTGACTCACTTCAGGGACAAGGCGCTCGCCCTTATTTTAATCAGGAAAAGTTCATACATTTAATCTTAGTAAGTGCAAGAGACACGCCCCTTTATCGTATGAAATATATTTGAATAGCCTTAATTGAGGTCAAGAAACGCATTAAAAGGGACTCTCGTTTCTCCAAAATTTGAGGTGGCATATAAGTATGCATGCCATTTTGGAAAGATTTCATAAGGCATTATACTCTAACTAACTATTTACAAAATTACACCCATTCCCCTTCAGTCTGTTTGAAGCCAAAAGAGCTTAACCCAGACCTTGTTAATGTAGTGATCTTAAAGTGTTCACACTATCAGCGAATAAATGGCATTCTATCACTTGTTAAAGGATATCATAAAAACTAAGTACTGCATATTTATTAGATACTAGTACTGAAAACTGTACATGCGGTAAAAAGGATCGTATTTGAAATGCAATGCTTCCTTGACCATATACCACGATCGGTGCAGTTTACAATGTTTATGTGCACGTGATAATATGTACATAATGGTAGCTAATACACTATTTTTTTATAAGAACGTCTAATTTTGAACTGAGGCTGAAGCGTTCTTATTTTTTGGCGAGTTGAGCCTCAAAACGTTCTTAAATTACATGTTGCAATTTGATGAATACGTGACCAGAGAATGTGTTTCTAAATAAAGAGCATTGCTTTCGGTTGGTATTCTGTTACAACAGCTGACATATTGAAATAGAGCAGCTCTTTGTTGGCGCATTGTTCGTGACAATATGTCAGTGCAATCGATCTTGTTTTTACATAGGCTGTTAGTCACAGAGGAGAAGAACTACCAATAAAGATACCAGATTTTACTCATTTAGAAACAGGTGAGTTATGTTCATAAGATGTTCTTAAGTTTCGTCCATTTTAGTCCTCGACGTTCTTATAAAAAAAGGTTCTTATATTAAAAAAAGAGTGTAGTGTATTATAATACAAAAAGAAATCGGATAAACCCCGTCTGTCTAACCATTCTTTTTCTACTCAGTGCACCAGCCAAGTGAAAGTTGGGAAATACACAAGCGCATTATCTCCGAATTATAGCAGTTAATAAGCAACACCATCAAAAACGACAACAATAATAACAACGATATAGGTTATCTACATCTAAGTCGACCACGACTTCTATCTCAATCTCAGACTCAATCACTGTCAGCGTAAGTTTCATCACAAATTAGATATTTATATGCTATAATATTATTACTACTAATAAAATATTTAGCAACCTTAATAACAGAAAATGCAAATCTAAAACATTTTACCAGTCGGTTAAAGTTTGTAATCAAGATACGAATAACATATTAAAAATTTGCGAACACACTATCTATTTTGTGAAGAAGCTTGTGAATAAACTTTTTGAATACGTTGGAACAGTTGGAACAAAAAACATCGCAGATAAGTTTAAGCAAAGCCACTTTTGATCTCTGATCTCCAATTTTAGTAAACCTTAATAATCCTTCCATGTGTTTTTTCCATTACTGCACAGCAGTGGATAGTATAACAAACAAAAATGTTCACCAATGCTTAACCCTATTTGGACTGAGGGGCGAGCTTAAAGTGCCAGCGTTATATTCAAACCTCTCTAAAGAAGGAGCCGTTAAAGATAGAACTGAGAAGCTTTGTGAATATATTAAGAAACATTTTATGTGTTAAAATCGTATTTATTGACAAACGTCATTTCCATGGCAACGAGTTTCTGAGTGACATGTCAGCAAAACTTTCCTTGATTTTTTTGTAATTTAATTATCTGAATATTTTGCTCTGAAATTGCAATTTTTACTACTTAAAGTTCATTTTAGCAGTCTTCCGCGAATTTTGAGTCAAGTAAGACCTCTTTTCTGATGTCAACGAAAACCCCAAAACGGCCGCCGAAACATCCAAGATGGCAGATTTCTGATTTCATGTGACATCATAATTGACTAATTTAATTACAGACTATGTTATTTGCATTGACTTAGGTAATTAACACAGCAATCTTGATATGGATAGCGCTAACGTTAATGGATTTCCTGGTTGCGGGCACTTTAACCCCCCCCCCCCCCCAGCCCAAGTCAAAAAAATTCCAAAAACGCCCAATCTGAATAGGATTAACTGCTCGTTACCAACTCCTATAATCATGTCTAAAATCATTTGAATGATTAAAACTGTTTGAATACAACATAGATATGTCATACTTGTAAGATATAAATTCTAACGCCCTACTAAGAGAATACATTATCTCCTGAATCACTGATGACGCTTAACATCCCCACAAATTCATTTTCCCTTACAGCTTTCGTTTTCAAGGTGTCCCCATTTGCTGCAGAGACGACAGAAGCCCTCTTGAGCATCATGAGCAAATGTGCATTTAGTATTGCCATTGCATCCCTTTTTTATCCACCAACAAAGGGTTGCTTTCTTAGGATCTTTGAAAAATTGCTTCTCGGCTTCCGTGTGTCTATATCTGCAGACCATTCCCTTACGACATTTTCCTTTGAATCTGCACAGTGGAGATGTTGACTTACTTGATTTTCTTCCGGCGACAAATGTGGTGAATTTAGGTTCAATGAGAGATTCCAAGTCTTGCCCCCTGTCACTTGTTTCCAAATGATGCTCATTTCCTGACGGAGCCAGAGAAGCTACGCTCGTGGACCGACTTAGAGAGGGCGAACTCATCGATCCGTAACCAGATGTACGAGAGCTGCTGGAGCAGATACTTGAATCACGAGATCTAACACTTGGTGTGTGGAGTGGACCCTTTGTAATGGCACTGATACTGAATCGTTCATCTTCTGATAGAAACCCTTCATTTAGGCCTCGAGGTAACTCATGCTCTAACACTCCATACCGGTTGGTACTAGTGATGGGACTTTCTTTTTTGGTGGCCATTCTTCGTTGTTGATCGTACTCGACGTAACTAAGTACCTTCTTGCCGTACTTTCGCTTTAAGACAGAGAAGAACTCATCGAAATAATCTTTCGCGTTGATGTTTTCTTTCAGGTCATCTTGGGAGGACACTAACACAAGTATGAGGTCCTTTGTGTTGCTTCCAAGCCGACAACACTCGAAGGGCCAGCGGAGATTTCGGGTCATTTCTCTTTGCCAGCACTTGTCGGGAATGAAGTCAATGTCTAAAAGAACAGCTGCTTGGGATTTCAGATGACGCATTCGTTCCAGCTTCGCCAAAGAGAACTTGTAGCTAGTGTAGGTAATTTCATCGATAAATTGATCCAGGCCGACGATTCTTAGTAGCTGGGGGTGTCTTTTCGTAAGCCTATGGAGTGACTCGGATATGGAGTCCCTCCACATCCAAACTTCACAATTCCAATTGTTATCAAGACAAATCGACACAGCGGGCATGACATCACGATCTCCACATAATATAATGACAGTACCCTCTTCTACGTTTGCGTTGGACACAAGAAGGGTCAAGTCAGCAACAAGCTGCTGATCTACAGTTTTCTCTTTGCCTTTTCTTTTAGACACTTTGGCCTGCCAACCATGCTCCTTGAACTTGCGCCAGATGGTGCCGACACTCGAATCTTTGCACGGCTCT
Organism: Parazoanthus atlanticus; assembly: GCA_025448195.2. NCBI lineage: Eukaryota > Metazoa > Cnidaria > Anthozoa > Zoantharia > Parazoanthidae > Parazoanthus > Parazoanthus atlanticus. Next base: position 7,330 of record JAOEHT020606669.1, on the reverse strand, counting down.
GATCCATAGAGCGACTTACTTGCAACATCTCGACCACAAGCTACCTTGTGTGTTAACTGATCGATGTCTAGCCGTACTCTTGCGTCTTCTTTTGATCTCAGATTAAGAGTTCTAATGAAAGTTGAGTCAATAGATTAGAAAAAAATTGCCAATATCCTGATTAAGTGTTTCTATTTAATACAATACAACTTGCATTTACCGCTATCATAACCTCTCTGTCAGTCATCCAAATACACAAATGATGTGAAAGGAACACCTATTATAAAAGTTATTATTGACTCTAACTCAATTATTTGTTTTGTTAACAAGTCATTTTGAAACACGCATGCGACAATATAGTTTGCTACAACGCACATTTCAAGCTTTGGCTCCGACTTTCTTAAACTTAAATTTCACAAACCCACTAGAACACTTCGCTTATCAAACGAGTTCAATCTCAAAATCTTACTGGAAATTAGATCAAACTGCTTTTCCTCTCTGCAACAATAGATGGGGTTTTGCACAGATTTTTAACCACCAAACCTTACCCTTTATACTTACATCACTGTTAAACTTACCTACTGGCCAGTTTCTTTGCTTCTATCCAAAAGTTAGAATTGTCGAGAAAAATGTGTACATATTCGTTATTCTCCGGCTTTACCACGTGTAAGTCGTGCTCGACACAGGTTTTGTGAGGACATCTAACATTTTGGACTCCCTTATCCTCGATCAGCTTCGTGAAGCATCGGTTGCATGTGACGTGTGGTTTTGTTCCGCTGCACCGCCATTGTTTCCGGTAAGGGTAGAGTATCCCTTGACACTTTACACACGATATCGTCTCTACAATGAAATAGGAGAAAAAAGCTCAGGAACATATTACCGGTACGCAGTTGATCAGATAATTGCTGGTTTGGATACTCAAACACAACAATTTACCACTTGTTGCGATGTTGCACCAGTTCTCGCAGAGCCTTTTTAGTCTCAGCTTACATAACTTAGAAACTCCGTGCCAGCGAAATAAATGTAATTAAGGTGACATTTTGTTAAATTGGTAACGGTCAACGTTTATTTTATTACGGAAAGGCAGTGCACTTTCACTTGTACATTTTTAATGTTTTGCATAAAAAATAGTTATTCACCTATCTATAAGCTACAAAATTTTATGTTTTCAGAAACAAGAGGACAACAACAAGCAGCTATTTCAATTTTGTTTTGACTAAACGTCATATAAAAAAAGAGGCTTCACTTGTCGCCACTTTACATAGTGGGAATACTTGCCATTTTATTCCCATCACGGCACTTCCCATAGTATGTAACGTCTCATTTTGAACTACCAAAGCGTCAAGCGTGGATATATAAAACGCAATGGTCTTTTTTTAAAGGCAAAAATTTTAAAATTTAGTTGCTTATAAAGCTGGATTTGCTGCATAAGTTGTCCAAATGGAAAATAATAGAATAGAATAAAAACGCCTTTTACTAAACAGTTCGCATATTCAGTTACCGCAGTTGATGACTTCCGTCGTGATAGAATGGTTCAACGACGTTTATAAGATTCAGGCCTCTTTTGTTTTAACAAAATATTAATATAATTAAAATATCTTTGTTATTAGAATTACGTTATGGGGTTTATGCTGCAATGTCAAACTTTCCTTACCATTGTTGTAAGACGAGTCATCCGCAGATGAAGCCATTTCTTCTTTGTGCTAATCTCGGCTAGTCAGGTTCAGCTTCGTTACTTATTAAAGACATTCTTCATATCCATCCGTGTGTATTCTGAATAAGAATATGCGTGTCAGTTAAATAGTACGCAGGCCTATAATTAGCGTGGGTCTAGAAAGCAATTACCCTGTTGAGTTTGTTATTATTTGCATATAAAAACTTCGGCTAGCATTTTCAATAAGTATAATGTCATCAGTTATATTGCTGTTTATCGTAAACGTGTGTTGATAAAGGGATTCTTAAATAAATTATGCGTAATGACTACTGAGCAACTGAAATCGTTGAGAGATTTTGCCGTTTTTTAATTTTCAACATACTAGCTATAGGGACACCAGAAAGCTGAGGCAGTTTAGTTTTGATACATTCTTGATTGCTTTATGTTTGGCATCTCACTTTCAAACCTCAGAGGTTCGTAAAATGTTTACACAAAAAAGAATCCGCGTTTGTTTCGTTCACATGAAGAAATTACAAAGTCATGACCTGTGACCACTTCACCTATGACCACTTTACAATGTAAAGAGCGTCGGTATGACAAAAATAACTCGTGTTGTGCTGATGTCATAATAGTTTACATCTCTCAAAGAGCTGATAACTGATATATAGTTGTTTGAGGAAATAATATCAGTTGGGTCATTGTCTTTGGGGATCAAAAAGGCCAGTTCTCCTTTCTCGCTCTCTCAGTTTACTCATGCCACAACTTGAGCCAGGGGTTAGTTTAGTGGCTAACTATATTTTCACTACTTTCATATTAAATAACATCGTGTCTCGATCGTTTGTTTTTTGAAACCTCCAGTACTGTTATTTCCATGCGGTGTCCATGCCCTAAAGGTCTTAAAACGTTTTGAATATAAAAGCGTAGCTTAAACCAACGATGTAAAGACCAGAACTAACAAAATTCTGGCCTGGTGCGTCGTGATGACATTTTGGTGTCTCTTAAGATTTTTTTTTTTCTACGTTATCGTGTTTACTTTTGAAAATCTGCCCAAACGTAGTTTGCAATGACATGCGATAAAGTAATTGCCTAATCCAATACTTCAAGCGTGTATGTCTATTTGTTGTGAAATATTTCGAGCACCTTTCTTATTCAACTATTGTTTGGTTTCTTCGTTCAATTGCAGACATCAAGATAAATCCCCACGCATATTTGCGGTTTGCGGACTAATAGACGATTGTTGTAAGATTCATCAAATTTTCTTGTTGGGTGAAGGTACTGCAAAATCGCACAATTGCCCAAACGGTGTACCGATTCGAACTTGAAGGCTTATCGCTGTTTTCGTCAGAGTACTTGTAATTTATATACCCTTATATAGGCAACTACTGTATGTCATGATACTGAATCAAAATTACTATTTGGTTTTGACGGACTTTATTATTTATAGCATACTACATTTGTTTAATTATAACAGGATTAAAGCTCCTTTGAAAATCACTGTGTGTTACGTGGGCACACTGTTAAAATATTGTCATTATTATTATAACTGATTATTGTAATTATGTTTCAGTCACCCAAGTGACGAAAATACCGGCAGCAAATTTGTTTTTAACTAGTCGCATGCATAAACATTTTTAGCTTTACAGGAATATAGTAACAACATAGGGAATACGGCTTTAAGCGTTACGCGTAGCAATTTGGATCTTTTCCCATTGACCGTGCGAATAAAGCTGCTGTCATGTTAGGTAATTTTCAGTGTAGAGATTTCCCCCGGGAGATTTTACGATGCGGAGCACCCAGCTTGTTGGCAAGAAAGATAGACTTTTTCATCTCTTGTACATCGTGGTTTCTTAAGGATACACAGGAGGAAATCGGGGTGTTTGTCTTTAATTGAACTACTACTGATTTGTTTGGATTTTTGTCGACTTTAGAAATGAGGTCCATTTTGTTCAAAATAAAGACGATTTGCCCGAAGATGTAAGTCGCCGCTGCCTTAGTTTACACACGCTCATATCATTTGCACTGTATTTGCAACATATTGAATTACCATGTCGTGTCTGTCTTTTTAAAACGCGCGGTTCACTTGCCATGAATTTTCAAAGTCAAATGTTTTATAATCTAATCATTATTTTCCCTAAAATACCTATTTTTGAAAGCGCTTCGAACATAACAATATGAAGAATGTGGCGGGAAATCAGTGTAACTTGGAGTAAGGATCTTATTTCCAATTTAAATTATTGTTCATTATATGGCACTAAACTAAAGCAAATATATTGACATAATTTCAAGAGAACCCCAGTATCGAGTTGACACCAATTGCAAGTGTGAACTTTGAGTAATTACCGACTGCAACGCAGGCAAAACAAAGTACGCTTTTTTTGGTCTTTTTGGCAACTTCGCGATGCTAATTCTCCGCGGGAAGTTTCACAATTTTTATCGGATTTGGACTGGCCCTTCAGCAACTGCCCATTTCCAAAATTGTGTCTTGCTTTTTAACAATTCGTCCTACATACTGAGATAATATTGTTAAACAAAATGGAGAATGAGAATGGCAGAGGTTGTGGACGAGGTTGAGGACGTGGAAGAGGACGGGAAAGAGGGAGGGGGAGAGGAAATGTAGCTGATTTCATGAAGAATACTCGCTGGCGAATGTCGGTTATAACTGCTCGCGAGGCCGTGTTGCAGGTACTTCTATGAAAAATTGTGTCTAATTTATAACTGAATACATCGATCACGATAACTCGTGATTGCGTTAAATGCCACGATAGTGAAGTTAAACTTCCACTTTTATTGTATAAAACAGATGCAATGGGCAGCTGGTTGTGGACTGTTTATTTACCAGCATAGAAGCACGTGTGCGTAGAGGGCTACCGCCGCGAAGAATTCGCTATGTCCACTATTGCGGTTGGAGCTTTTAGTATTAAAGTCTTCACCGTCGTCAGCGTGTCCGCGATCTCGACGCTGGCCTCGTCACTGCACTGGAGTTTCTGTTTCTTAAATTCGTCGGGACACTGCTCTTTTTTGCTTAAAGAATAATCCCCCTGGTCGCTTTCTTTCAAATTTTCTTTTCTGCTCTCTTGGGAATGCTTTGCTCGACTCCAGTGTGACGTTGATTCTTCTCTTTCGTTTGCCTAATTTACAGAAAGCGTTTTTAATCTTCGAAGACATCGGACAAGCAAATCATAAGAAAATAAACAGGTTAATAAGAAGAGAATAAAGACGATCAAGTTTCCAATTATAACTTCGAGACCGAGAAATACTCTGCCGTGACCTTCACTGGTACTGTGTTTAAATTCCGTGACCGACCGACAACAAATTGTGACATTTTATGACGTCATTCGCTAAAAACTTACAGTTTTCGGAATTAGAATGGTAATCAAGGGATAAACCTTGATGCTGATTTTTGCAAAAATGACCCTTTCTACTGAAATTTCCTCCTCTGTTTTTAGTTTTCTAAGATCGAAAACTTTGACCTCTTAATTGTCATTTTCCGACAGGGTTGTTTTGGTTTAGTAAAATATAAGTAAACTGACACAAATGTTTTCCAGACAAATCATAGTATATCGTGTTTCTAGTCGCATGGCTCAGTCATTAGCTAATCATGAATGCTTAACCTCCCAAACTGTATGCAACTGATTCACAAGTGTGCTTATTGCTACCTAAAGGAACTGTGGGTTGCCAAAATGTCAAAACGATATATACACCGCTTCATCGGCGAGCTAGTTTACACTTTGGGAAATTAATACAACCAGTAGATGTATGATGCTATCTTTAACCCACACTGACATATAACATATATTAATCAACTTTTATCGGGATATTCAGTGTAATTAAGCAATGTCTACTCTATTTTAAGAATAGATGTACCTAAAAACGCAGAAGCTAAGATTTGGAGACCTACTTTAGAGGGAAGAAATCCTTCGCACACATCCACAAACCACACTTCAACGCCGTCAGTGGTAGAGCGGCTAATATGTTTGTTATGTTAGCAGACTTAGCATGGTCACTTGTCATTGGCCAACAAAATTATAAGTTGGGCATCTCCGTCATAATCTCTTTACAATTCATCTTTGTCCTTTTTTATGCTAATTGAAACTATATAACTTGTTTCACTCAGCTGGGGCACGTTCTTGATATTATCAAGAACGGTCCCTAGGTAAAATTGTAAACACTAGGTCTATTTTCTATTTGCAATTTTACAATCTAATAACCACATTAAAAGTTACATTTCGTTCGCTGCAGGACATAAATAATAAATTGCCGCACATCTATTTTTGTGTTTATCATTTTGATAAGCCGAGTAGGCAAATGGAAAATGATCCCAACAATATGATGACGACCTGAAGAGTGTTTCTAGAGTCGAAACTATAGATATTTTAAGTATCGCTTAGTTCAATCAAGAGACAAACAATCTTTTCTCATTAAAGGTAGGTAAATTATAACGCCATTATTCAACATGGATCGACAGTCTAATGACCGGTTATAACATACCGCAGACGTTACCGACAAACTTGTCGCTGTTTAGCATCCATGTGCGAATTCAACCTTATGCGTAGGAGGAATAGCAAACTGAATATATATAGATATACTGTTGTCATTACGTGCCGAATATCCGTGAAATCATCTAAATATAAACCCATAACTCAGTCCAAAACCTTGATCATCAGAATTGATGCCGTTTGGCACCACTGCACTCCACTTTTTTCATGTTTTGGGGTCAACTTTGCAGACAGGAGAACGGAAAGATACTTAAAATGTTAATTTTTAGGAGATCATTTCCTTAATCTTCCTTTTCTTAGATAAATGGCTCAATTTTAAAATAGTTTATTTAACCTATTGCGCAAGGGACGTAAGCAAGCAAATGTATCAAGTGCGGCTAAATTAGCTACAGTTAAAAATGCTGTGGTTGTAACCATTCGTGATAAAAAATGTTGGTAAAATAAATGGAGTTGAGTGTACACGTGGTTAAAATGTTCTGCTGGTTAAGACGTTTCGGCCACTTTGGCGACCTTCCTCAGTCAAACTAATTTAAAGGTATTTGTATTCAACAAGTTGAAATATGAGAGATTTTCAACCATGCTTTTATCACGTCCGCTTTGACTGATTGATCAAATATCTCACTGGCGCCAGTGTCACTGCTTTGAATTTGAGAGGGAGAACTTTAATTTGACACCTGCTTCGTTAATCGTTTTCATCGGAATAGCCAAGCATTTATGTTGTTCAGAATGACATCGACTGTTACAAATATTATCGTCCGTTTTACAAACGGGAAAATTGCGTCAACGATTTGTTTTCCTTTACAAATTTGGTCAACCTAGTGGTGCTAACGCCAAAAAATCTAACACACTATTGTTATTTAAAATATATGTTTATTGAATAACGACGTAAAAAAGATGACATACATATTAAAATCACAGTAAAAGTACATAACACTGAACGTGCATGTCTAAAATATTATTTATAGATAACTGAATGAAACAATATCAGTATATTTATAGATAAAACTTATCAGTTGACATGCTTGTTTATCAATTTGCATTCAGGATACGGCGGAGTTGATTTTACCATGAAAGAAATAGACAATGGTCAAATATGTAGTCATGCATGGTCGGCCGTTGCTAACCTCTGGCACCCCGGGCATTATTTTTTAAGTAATGGTCCGAGTAAAAACTAGGCAGACCAACAGCAAGGAATGCAGAA
>JAOEHT020606560.1:0-15728 GCA_025448195.2 Parazoanthus atlanticus | reverse complement strand
AAATTTGTCCAGATTAGAGCTAAGTTTCCATTAATTATACAGTAGAGAGTCCACAATGAAAGTTTGACTTATTTTTATTCTTATTTTTAAATTTGATAAATTTTGTTATACTGTAATTATATGTTTTACACTTTGTTTTACAAAGATCATTGCAGTTTTAAATACCTTCTAGTACATAACCCCAGATTTCTCCAACATGAGAGGCAAGTTTGACTTATCTCATTTTGCTGTTGAAGGCCAGCCTGCTGGTGCAGTGCCACAAGTGGGCTTTGCCCCTCCTGGTGGACAGCAACCTGGATATCCACTTCAGCAATCTGGATATCCACCCCAGCAACCAGGGTACCCGTCTCAGCAACCAGGATATGGTGGCCCACCTCCTGCAGCACAAGGGATGCCCCCTGTTGGGTCCACCCCACAGAATGCTCCCCCATTACAGCAGGCACCTCCACAAGGTAAGGCCTGTCCAGACCTGCAGTGCAAGGGATGCCCCCTGTCGGATCCATTCAACAGAATGCTCCCCCATTACAGCAGGCACCTCCACAAGGTAGGGTCCCTCCTGCAGCACAAGGGATGCCCCCTGTTGGGTCCACCCCACTTAATGTTTCCCCATTACAGCAGGCATCTCCACAAGATAGGGCTCCTCCTGTGGCACAAAGGAAGTCCCCTGTCAGGTCCACGTCACAGAGTGTTCCCCTATGTACAGCAGGTACCTCCACAAAGTGAGGTCCCTCCTGCAGCACAAAGGATGCCCCCTGTTGGATCCACCCAACAGAATACTGGGACCCCATTACTGCAGGCACAAAGCAGGGAGGGGCTTGGTAACTGGGGCTACAGTTTTTTAATTTGTAGGTTTACGTGTTTCTTTTTTGTCAAAATGTTAGAAAAGGAGGAGGGAATAATAATAAGATGCATTACTACGCTGTGACGTTTCTTTGTCACCAGATTGAGAATACAATGTAAAGACCAGTCACTGGCTGGTCTTCTGGGTCAATTCCAGCTTTAACATTTCTGGAATGGTCATTATCAAATAATTTATAATGTGTACTTTGACATACTTCAGATGCAAATAACTTCATTCTTTATAAGCTCTTTATTAGTACCGGTATATATAATTAATTATATAATTATGTAATTATTTGAATTTCCAGGCTTTGTCAGGCATACATTAGAGATTACATGTAATTAACTATAATTAGGGATTGATTAATTAAAAATTCACATCTGACTTCTTGTTTTGACAGTTGAAAGATACAGCCACATAGAACTGAGAATTGATTAGATAAAACCAGGATACAACTGAAAATAATTAACAAAAAAATGCAAGAATTGATGTTTTCCTCCCAAACAGGCAATTTAGGGCAGGAAGGTCCATAATTAATGTATAATTTATAAACCTACATGTACACTGTCTATAGCTACTGCACATGTACATGCAGGACATAAAAAACTGGGAAGGCATAATCTCTGAACATTACAAATATCCTATTGGGATATTATACATTTCATGTAGAATTATGATGTGTTTCAGTGCAATTTTGAGACTGCGAAAATTTGCGGCTGCATGTTAATTAAAATTTATAATACAGGAAAGCCTACGTGGGATGTCCCAAACCAGGATCTAGATGAGAACCCAAATGCTGCCCCTCCTGCTCCCAGTGCTCCACCACCTGACATGTTCAGTCATTTTTCTGGTTATGAAAATACCTCTTTTGGTAAGTTGCTCAATGAAAAACTGTCAGTGTGAATATTGATGCTATGTCTACAGTGCAGCTACACGTATGAAAATTGTGTTAAAACACATACTGTATAGTTGATTATGGAATATCTTAAGTACTATAGTACACAATTGTATATTCTAAATTATTTGAGAGCAAGAAATACATGACTGTGTTGCTTACAAGTCAGAAACAGCATGCAGCCAGTAAAATTACCGAGTACAGGTAAATGTGCAGTAATGGCACTAACCAGGTAGGTTTATAAGAAGGGCAGGATTATGCATACAGTATAGCTACATATGTAGCCTGGAGGACTTCATAACTTGCATTTGATTGTTATACATTGCTGTTGGTACAGAGGATAAATAACAGAATTACTTGTATGTGATTATATAATTATAATTTATAAACTACACTGTTTTACAGGCTGGGGTTTCGGCCACTTTCAGATATCAAGAATCATCTACATGTACAGTACAGTCATGTATTCTATTAAACATACATAAAAATATGATAAATTTACATTTGTTACATGTAATATCAGCCAATTGGTGATCTTCTGGTGTTATTATGACAACACCCACCTTTGCAATGGGCAGTTGCTTTGCATCGATTGCTCGTTTGTTTGTAGTTTTTACTTATGATAAATGGAATTATAGATGCATGCATGTACATGGACGCTTGGAGATGTCCATGGAACTCATCCTCAGATTGTGTTCATTCGATATCTCACTCATTCACTGTGCTCACTCACGAGATATCGATTTGAATACTCAAAGATAAATTCCATGTCTCCACACACTCCCATGCATTATTCTCTATTTACATAGTTACATGTATGTACATATTATTAATTTACAGGACAAGCATACCTGCCACCACCACCCCCGTATCAACCACCTGAGCCACCTCCGCACCCAGAACAAGTTTTCAAACAGTGAGTTACAAATAACATGACTGTATTGAAATATAATAATTATGTACATTACAGTACAAGTACCGTACTGCAGTTTTGTGTTCGATTTCTCAGAGGGTTTGTTTGCTACTTACAGCATATCCCTTTTGGTAATGGTCACCAGTCTAAAATCCACACTGTCTTGTCAGGCCTTGAAAATCATAATTAATGCCATTGATCAACAAAGTCGATCCTGAGCATGTTTCATTTAGAGTTGTCATTGCTACATATAATTAGTAAATGAAAACTTGTATTGTCTCTAGAACTCATGGCCATGTGTACAGTGTAGTACAAGTCCTTTTTTTAACCCATAATGTGTCGTGTATACATGTATTATTTTGGTTAAAATGCTTAGCCATGGTTGTTTTGTCAACTGTACCAAATATGGTACGGTTCTTCTGCCATAAATCAAAAAAGCTATTTCACTAATCTGAGAGACTAGTACTGAAATTTACATATAAACAGGTTTTCAAAAGGGATAATACTAGCTGTAGTGAAGAAACGGCACCACACAAACCCCTAATGTAAAACTCAGAAGGATGAAACAACTTCAAACAATAAACTGTTCAGACTTTTTCAATTTATTTTTGATGAATATTTGCTGTCGAATTTCACTGTTAATTTTCACTGATTTAAATTCGACCGCTGCACGACGTCTAAAATATCGTCAAAACTGCGCGACAAAAATACGTAATTAATTATGATAACGCAATAGCAAGTACAATAATGATACATAAAGCTAATTAGAACCAAAATTACTGCAAATGAATACGATGATGAATATGAAAATGATTATGTTAATGACAATTCTTTTTAAAAATTTAAGTATTTATTTATTTCCTCTTTTTCAACGTGTTACAATTTTTCAAAATCAAATTTACAGGAAAGTGAAATTAAAGTCACGTATTACAAATACATATGGTGGCAAGGCAAATTTAAAGTTGTTACAATGGAAGGAAAGTGCGATGCGACATGTATAAATATATGTATGTATCTCCAGTTGGCGATGTGCTATTTTAGGAGGACTGGGAATTGCAAAGAGGGAGTTCAAAAAGCTTGTTGGTAACAATTGTTGTTAACCAAATTAACTGAAAATTATCTCCATTATTCCGGGAGATCCAGATGTGTATAAAAGCAAGAAGACGTTCATTATTACCCCATATTTCGCTTGTTCTCCTTCCAAGTCATCCTGCATAGAGAAAGTGAAAGCTTGTATCACATCTGCACCAGCTCGAAGGAATTCGCGATGAAGCTGTCGAACTGAAACAAATTATAACGGGAAGATGGTCTTAAACACTCACAAACAGGGGTGGACTATAATCGAAGCACAACGTAAAATATCAAAATGAATGTATAGAAAGGAGGTGATAGTCCTTAATACTGCTACACGATTCGAATTAGACTGCAAAACAGTGAATTTCAGTTCAGCAAAGTTGGTACGCGGTTATGAAATGGGAGAGCGAAACGAAAAGGAAGTTGCGCGGCCGGCAAAAAGTAAATACCCGAAGCACGTGGCGAGAAGGTCAAACATGTTTATGCATATAATGACGTCAATAAGTCTGACGCTCGAAATGGATTCTGGTCTCAGTAGCTACGTATACGGACCCATTTAAGATGGCGGAATATTCGAGGCTCTCCTGAAACGGGACATTTAGATGCCGAGCAGGAAGGTTATCAAATTGTGGTATGGGGTTTCAAAACCGAATTTTCATCAAACGAAGTGGGAAGTCGAAATAATTCGGAAAGCTCACACAGTAACAACAAAGGATGGACAAATTCCCGATCTAAGAGATATTCATCGTCCTAGCAATCTATCGCGGTATTTCAATGTCCCGCGTAGGGAGAAAAATATTTCACCATCTTGCATGGAATCGTGGTTGCTACGACCAGAGAATCCATTTCGGGCATCAGATCCACCGATGTCATTACACCATAACACAAACAACTGAAATACAGACCTGCTTCAGGACTCTTCACGGTGCACTCTGGGGTCCAGTCTCCCGCCTTCACGTAGCCGCGTTTTTCGAGTTCATAAATCATGCCACCATCGCCAACAAAAACTTCGTTTGCATTCAGGCGCTCAAGGATTCCTGCAGGCTGCAGAAACAGTTTTAAAAATTTAAGGCGTGTTTGTCTGATCGTTATGTATGTATGTATGTATGTATGTATGTATGTATGTATGTATGTATGTATGTATGTATGTTAGACTTTTTAAAGACTTTTAAAAAAAGTATGTGACTTCATCCATGTGTGTGAATATCTACTTATCTATTTTTATTCAGGTATCATTTCATTATGTTTTTAATAAATAAAACATCAGTATTTCTATCTAGGGAAATGGCGTTTTCTGGCCTCACGCTTTTTACGAAATACGGAATTACAGTGAAACCTTATTTGGAGTTACAAAGTGTCCAAATTGAATGAATTCGTTTCGAGTGAAGATTTAAGTTTGCAGCGAACTAGCACTACAAGAACTGCAAGTACTTGAGCGACTGTGTCATCAAAACAAACAAGCAAAATAAAAAATCGTTTATGCATCCAGATGGAACTCTATATTTTGATACATTCCACTCTATGGTATAAAAACTCTGACGCAACAAACAAGTAACTCGTTACTGAAGTGAAGCAGTTTAAATTTCAGTATCCGCAGTCGAAACGTTTGCCTCTAATTTCGTCACATTATGATTCAAAGTATAAGTATAGTTGCGTCCTGGAAGGTGGTGGGAGATGCTATGATTCCCAGAGAAACTGTTTATGGTAAAATTCAGCATCAAACCGCAAAATATACGTCCAAATCATTTGCTTTTAATTGTAAAATTTATATATTCTAATAGCATAGATCTAAAAAAAGCATCTCAACAATTAAAAACTATCTTGAATAAATGAGTTTTGAGTTTCGTTTTGAATTGTACGACAGTCTCGCTCCTTTTGACGTCGTCTGGTATATTGTTCCAGATTCTTGGGGCTGCAGTGCAGAAATCCCGATCGCCGAAGGTCTTGCATCTAGTTGCCGGGTTTACTAGACGCAATTGACTGTTACTGCGTAGCGCGTAACGAGTCTCAGTCCTGACAACAAGAAGGTCGGCCAAGTAGCGTGGGGCCATGCCTTTCAACACCTTGAAAACAAGCAGAGCAATCTTGAAGTCAATGCGGTGTTTAACGGGGAGAAAATGAAGTCGGACCAGAATAGGTGTAATATGGGCGAAGCGAGGAACACAACAAGTAACACCAGCGGCGGCGTTGAAGACTCTCTGCAGGCGGTTCATCTGGTACTGAGGAATACCATTAAAGGGTAGTAAAGAGTTGGAGTAGTCCAGATGGAAAGAAACGAAAGCGTGAACAAGAGTCTTGGTCGAATCCTCGCCCAGGAATTTCCGGATCTGCTTGATTTTGTATAGCCCATGGAAAGCTTTGCTGCATATCTTTCCAACGTGCACATTCATTGTCATAGAGCTGTCGACCCAGACTCCAAGATCTCGTACGAAGGCAGCAGGCTTGATTTGTGATATTTGTGTCGTCTTCGTACATTCTGGGATTACTTATATCTCGATAGACACACGCCCGTGCGTCTATATGAGTATATCGTAAACTGAATAAGCAATTAAATCTGCCAGGAAGATAGCTGGAACCAAAAAAGTGGGTTCAAAAAGGTTTCTAAATGGAAAACGAAGTAATTGAACGTGACGATCAAGAAATGGAAGAGGAGCTACCGTACTTTGCTAAAAATATGATATTCGAAAACAAACCGGTCGATGAACAGCGGCTCGCAAAGAACGTTCTCTTTTTGCTTATTGGATGAATAAAGTGGCAATGTTCTAAAAGGAATGTCCATGCTTTAGCTGTGCGTCTATCGAGATATGGATGCACGCTAAGCATGGACCATTTCTTAATTAGAGGTGTTGTCGGCAGTAAACAAACATTAAAGTCGAGAAATCGTCAAATCTGATCGTTCGAACTAATGACATAGAAAATAATGTTTCGCGTGATAAGTATGCTGAATTGGGAAGGGGTGTTTAGAAAGAAGCCACTTAGTTTGAAAAATATGGATCCTCGTTCTTTCCGAGGTGGCTTGCTCGAGGTTTGTTGTGGAACTTTAGCATGCTAAGATATGTGGTAATATAAATTATATGATAATGGTTTTGACACTGTTGATTTTTGCTGGTAATGGTGATAATGCTGTCGTTACTATTGATGATGGTAATGACTTGTTGAGAGTTGTAGTATTGATAATGATAATGGTAATTGAAATGTTGGTGTCGACAGTCGTTGATGATGATGATGATGATGATGACTTTTCTGTTGATAGGTCTGTGTGATCAACACGAAGTGAACGGCTATCCAACCATTCGATACTACCGTTACGGTGCGTACGTTGTGGAGTACGACGGAGCCAGAGAAACGGAAGACTTCACAATGTTCATGTCAGACCCCCCCAATCCTCTCCCGACCGAGAAACCCACAGGCATACCAGACACTGACACAACACCGGACGAGACCACCGACTCGCCTTCGGAGAAACGAGATGAATTGTAAAAACAAATGGCAACTGTGTGCAAATTCACTGTTGTAAATTACAGAATTTGGATCACTCATCTTTTGTGAAGCTTGTCGTGAAATATGGTATTTGACCTCCCATTTACGAACCAGCATCGTTTGGTTCCATTTCCTGTGTTTGCAATCTAACGCCCGAAATTACGATTTTTTAAATTTTACTTCCTTTTTGAACGACATCGCTTCGATACTAGATACTCATTTTATTTACGGGCCAGCGATGGTCAGTGAATTCGAAGGCCGGCCGTTTGATTTTGTGGGGGGAGGGAGCTGAAAAAATGGAAAAGTATTGCTCAACACAACTTGTCTGGAAGCTTGTAAAGAAAAAGAGAGGATACGTTTGCAAACAAATAATCTTTCCATCCCCACCCCGTCAGATTAATTTTTGTGCCCCTTAGATGAAGCAGGCATCTTAATTGTTCTGTTAGATTGCAAACACGATAATTTTAATAAATAATATGGAGCTCAAATGCTTTATTTAAACTAAAACTCAGTGGAGAGTGTCCACCACAAGCCCTGCTAATTGGGCTTGAGCGCAATGTATGTCCAACGGCCTATGCTTGATCAGAGTATTTCCTGCACTTTTGTATTCAAGCAAGGTGTTGTTGGTAGTAGTGGTTTAGAAAATGAATTGCATGTATTCGAGGTGGAATTATCCAGATAAATTTTACTGGTGTCGTTTCGTTTCGACCAAACACTTTGTATCTTTTTGATCCTAATAAAGTGTACCCGTTTCTGTATTGTTGTAAGAGTCGTGTTTTTGCGTATGAGATAGCGTGGTTTAGAACTATAGTTAAAATCTGAATATCACACCAAATCATATCTTGAACACGCACAAAATCTTAATTTGTGAAACCCATGGAGCAATCCGAATTCCTCCTCTGTGTTGCCTTCAATTTTAATTCGTGGCCAGTTCATAGGTTAGTGGGAAACGTGCAATTTTGATTTTGTCTACGATGTTATTTTTCCAGAGACTAGGAAAAACTATTTTAAGATGTATAATGGCCAAAAAATACAACGATCGATTCAAAAGTGCTCAATTTTATTCGGGTGGCGAATATGTGATATTTACAACGGGGAATGGCTTTTTTTTTATGGGAAATATGTTTCGGCTTTCTGTGGCCCAATTTCTCGAAGCCAGAATTTGGGCCAGTTGCACAATTTTGTTTTTAACATTGTTCATTAGCTCGATTCAGTTGCCATGAAATCCGGCAGTCTACAAAAAAATAAATCTGGCTCTGGTGGAACCCGGCCCTGTCTCCAAAAAGATTCAGTTTAAAATCAATAAACCGGACAAAAAATATAGTTCTCAATGTTTTACGTGACATACCAAAGCTGCTCATAACTACAACAAAAGGCAAATTTGGGCAATTTAAAGCTTCCACGATCACCTTTAGGATTCATCATATACACATGGATATATGCATACAAACACACTTATACATGCACTCATACATACATCCTTCATTTACTTATTGTGCGTGATACACTTAGCCAAAAGCTAGTTTGTATTTTCAGATTCGTGCTTTCAAGAAATCTAACTTTTCAAAAAATCTCGGGAGCCCACGAGGACTCCATTTCTCAAGTTAGATTATTCTTATGTTTTGTTAATTCTACGCATGACAGAACCGCGTTGGCAAAAGCCACCCAGTATCAGGTCTCTACTGATTGAAACGAATTACAAGATTGGCTTAAGTATGACCCAACAATAATCCTAACCCTAAAAGAGTAGCTGGTATAGTGCAATGTGACCAATCAAAATACAGCTTTAGAACGGTACAGGTGTGCTAGGCCCGGTTGTTCGAAAGTCGAGGTGTCATTTCGGGTTCACGTAACTGGGTTTCCTTGGAGTGTTTTTCTAGATAAAGAAATTTAATTCAAAGTTTCGCCTAAGCCTGGAAGTGGGTTAAACTTAACCCTCTGTCGAACAACCGGGCCCCGAGGTCAGAAAATGGAAACGTTTGGAGCTGATAACAGCAACTAAAAACAATAACTAAATAGCCGGTGCAAATTTCAAACACGTCGAAGTGCAGGATTGATTGGTCAGCCGTAAGACACTTGACGGGGATAACCAAACTTGTGAAATATGGAGAATACGAACCCAGTGTGCGGGATTGACGCTCCTACCTCGTGGATTCCCTAGTAGCTGTAGCCTCGTCCCCAGTCATCCTTCGGTTCGCCTACTTTGCCTGGTTACATAGCTTCTCGTTTCAAAATGGCGGACGGCGGAGCCAAGACATAGGTAACCGCGCCGCTACGAACCAACCGAACAGTTGACAGGGACGAGGCTAGAGTAGCTGTACAAGATAATTTTAATATCTGTCTGCTGCACGGTCTGAGCGATGCCGTGTTGGAGTCAAGTCAACAAAAGAGCGATCAACAACGTTTAGTTGTTGTTGTACTGCCTAGAAAAGATAGAAAAGAAGCGGAAGCGATAGAGCTACAAATATATAGATATTTTATATACAGCAGAATGTTGAGTGATCGGAGCTCCCTGTAAGTTGTTTTGCTACATAAAATATTTCCTGGTCTTTAGAGAAGCGGAAGGTGTTCTTGTCAAAAGTCAGACATAACTCCGACTTTCCACAAAAAGCCTCCTAAACCAACACTCGCACAAAAGAATTAAAGCCTCAACTTGAGACTCCATCTCCAAATCCCCAAAACGATTCTGATTGGCGAATTCGTGTCTCGTACCCAGGCTCTCAAACTGCGTAGTAGCTTGGTCACAGATAAAGATCTACTTCCATCTGTGCCTTTATTTCAAACCATCTTAGCCACTATTTTACAGAATTTCGGTGTTTCCCCTTTAAGTATGTGTCAATATGGTAGATTTACAGAAACCGTGTTACCATGCATGAAATTGGTGCAAAAAAGTTTTCGCCACATTTACACGTCCATAATTTTCGCTTTTCTTTCACTCATCAAAAGCCCAAATATTTCATATAGCAAAAATTTTCGGTAATAAATGAATTCCAGTGACTTTGGAACGTGTGCATTTTATTAAATATGCTGGAAGCCAATAGAAGGCTCACTTTAACTTCGAGCTGTGAAAAATTGTAAACACACCATTGTTATCTGCACTACAATAGCAGGATGAAAATATCATTGGACCACTGAATAACTTAATTAAAACCTGCATTTTACCTACTAACTGGTCTGTATACAATGAAATCAACTCTCGAAGAATTATAGTCTTGCAGCCTTTTAGGCAAACCTAAATTCTAAGGCTAATGAAACATTTACAAATATAATTATTGTTACAATGCCTTCATAAAAGAAGGCACAGCTACCAGCATATGACTGTTCACAGTTGAAAACTTGCTCAAAACGGCTTGCAGCTTTCTACCTAGACTATAACAGTACCGGCCAAGTGATGGCTTTAAAAATTCTTTGGTTTTCACGAGCGGAGCAGTTCAAGAGCTCTTATTTCATCTTGGAAATGGCAGCAACTTAAGCACAAGTGCAAGGATTAGAATTTTCCCCTTAAGCCTTTTGCTTCTTGTGTACCATTAACACGAGGAAAGCACGCAACACAAGCGTAAGACAAAGGAAAAAAATTCGCCATTACGCTTGTGTCAAGGCCGTTTTCCAGTCGTGATGAAATATGGACTCTAGTGCTTGCGTCGCTGTGAAAATCAATCGATACAAAGCCCAGTATTTACAAACTTCATCTGGCCAGACTTTAAATAACAGCAAAAGAAAATGTTAAAACCCCACGAACTCCTCTGGGTTACAATATGGTACACGCAGAACTTTCCGTCTTCTCCTCGCTGGCCTTGTTGTTATTTGTTGTTCGCTTGGCGTTCGATTGTCGCCTGGCAGTCGCACCAAATGCTGCTTGCTTGCCATTGGAAGAGTCTCCCAAGACATTGCGGACATCTTGGATCTACGAAGTCAGAACGCATTATTATTCCTTTCCTGTTTTCCAGTCTCCCAGAAAACTGGTATTATTTAACGAATAGCACTCTTGGTAAATCGTCACAATGAAGGGCACAAAGGGCGCGGGAGTAGAAAGGGATTGTTTTTCGGTTTACAGTGAACTCTCACCTAAAAGACACCTCGTTAAGACGGACAGCTGGAGTTGGTACCTGCTGAACTCCGGTCATTTTACTGTAATGAAACTCTCGATAAAACGGACACCTCGTTAAGACGGGCAGTTGAGTTGGTATTATTTTGTTACAAACAATTTTACTTTGCCGTGAAGTAATTTTAGTTTGTCGTAAATCAGTCTATTTTGCCACAAGCCGTTTTACTTTGTCGTGAGCAGTTTCACTTTGCCGTGACGCTTATGGTCGTAGTCCTGAGAGTGTCCGTCTTAACAAGAGTTTACTAAATCACAACTTCCGAGTTGCTGGCTTCGTTGTAACTCCAAAACTTCAATCCTTCTGTTATTTTTTACTGATTTAACCCGGCGTTGAAAACTTGCCTGTCTGTTAGTTCTGTTCTCAGAAGAACCGAGAACAAAAGTATATAAAATGGTTCTCGTCTTGTACACTTTGACAAAGAAAAAGTTACTGCTCTAGAAGAACTTGTAACATTTTGGTGACAGCAGAAAATTGTTCCCCTGATCTTTTACGGCAACGAGTCGACGTTGCCAGCGAAATTATTCTTGTTGAAAGAAAGCAACAGAAAAGTTAAACATACCGCAACTGCAATGTGCCCGTGCTCGGTTCGCTTGTCACACAGCTCACGAATTTGAGCCTACAAAGAAAAACGGAGGTCATCAAACCTGGGTTCAGTTGTACAAAATCTGTAAGTCGAACGTTAGTCTAACGCCAGACGTTAATCATTAGGAAATCCTATGCAACAACGTCAGATGTTAGAACATTAGGAAATCCTGTGCAACAAAGTCAGGCGTGAGAGCGAACACCCGAAATAAACTGAGTTATATGCAACTGACCCCTTAGTGTTAGTAAAAATACTGAGGTCAAAAGAGCAACAACAGTTATCGATAGATTTTTGTAAGGGATGCAGAACTGGGATACGAGGGGGGAGGCGGGAACAGCTGGGAACG
Source organism: Parazoanthus atlanticus (assembly GCA_025448195.2). Taxonomy (NCBI): domain Eukaryota; kingdom Metazoa; phylum Cnidaria; class Anthozoa; order Zoantharia; family Parazoanthidae; genus Parazoanthus; species Parazoanthus atlanticus. The sequence goes on along the minus strand of JAOEHT020606560.1, from coordinate 3,493 downwards.
AAAGTTAAAGATAGTGTTAAGAATCCAGATCTCTCATTTAACATTAAACAAGGACGGATGTTGACACAAACAGGTCAAGCCAGAAAAACAGGCACATGTATAAAAATAGAAACACATACCAAAATAGACAGACACAAACACGGCCAGACAGAAAGACTGGCCGGCAGATAGACAGGCTCACTAACAAGCCAGCACAAATCATAGGAAAACAAAGAACTTACGATCTTGTGTTCAAGCCGTTCCTTTCGCTTCTTCATTGTAACAAAGTCTGCAACGTTTTTACCGACGTCTGCCATGCTTGTCTACTCAAAAGAAGAAATTGGAGTCTTCAGTAAGTGAAATTCAACCTTTAAACAAGACAATCTTATCATTACAGCTGAGAAGAACAGCACTGTACGAAAAGGTTAACTTTTTTGATGGAGCTAACTTACGGCTTAAGCACACAAAGCCAGCACTTGATCAACTATTTGGCAGACATTTCACACCTACACTGATAAAAAATTATTACTAGTAGTACCTTCAAGGTAGAGATAGTGCTGCCGAGTAGGAAGTGATTGTGGTAGCTATTCAAAGTTTGTGAGTCGGGAATTCGACCATCTGCAAGTGCAATGCGATAAATCGAATCTCTTCTCACGATTGTTATTATTATTATTGTTATTACTATTAATAATAATAATATTATAATAATAATAATAATCTCGTATATCTGTGTTACTGTTTATGTCGGTGAGAAGATTCATGTATTTGCCGATCATTTAAAAAACATTTTCAAGATACAGCTGAAAACAACTTGGTGTGTTTCGGATAGTGATACAAGACGGGTTCCGGAAATAAGACGGCTGCATTGGGGGATACAAGCGATGGTCAACGACTGCACAGTAAAGTGAGTGGGGACGACTTTGAGAAAATGTAGGAATAATGGTAGCGGAAGCAGAAAGTTCCTTGCTGCTCATCTTGTTGATACTCATTCACATTCATTAACTTTCATTCACCTCAATTTGTCTCATTCATTTCATTAGTCTTCACGGTTCACCTTCATTAGACCTGATTAATATGTATTAGCCTTAGTTCACCATCACTAAACCTTCATCAGTCTTAACTCATTTCTGTCGCTGCTCAGGTGTATTTTAGGGTTCCATTAACATTATTTTGCAGTCAACGGATGCGACGTTTGAACCGTCCAGTAGCATTGTATATTTTAAAACTACAGGCCGCAAGTTCCAAAACTTGAACTAAAGCTTCAACCCTTCCTACAAAATTGTCTGAGAAAGAATAAAAAACATCTTAAATCACAAGGAAATCATCACTGGACCCCCGCCCCTACCACCACCCTATTCCGAATTTTGGAAAGGTCCTTATTTTGTCTTTCACAGGATTTTTTTATTATACAGACAAGAGTTTTACGAAAAATAAATCACTCGTCAAATTCATATGAAATCACAGTACATCCTGGGCACTAGGGGGATTTCCGAAGTTCAAAAATTCTAAAAATCATCAAAAGACGTTTCGACAATTTCCGAACATATTTCGAAGATTTTTCGAAAACGCAAATTTTTTTCTAAATAATAAAAAGAAAATTACACAGCGACTTGAAGATTTGAAATCTATTTTCTCGTGTAAAAATTATTTGCTAACTTGCTCCGCTCATTCGTAAAATATTGCTTAACCACTCAAAAATATAATTAATGAGCGTTTTGGAATTCAAAAAAAATTGATACGAGAGCAATCCGCCGTCTTTAACAAGCTCATTAGGTCTCAAAGTATTGCCCAATCCATTTCTTCACCACAATCTTGAAAACTACAACAAAGATCTTCTGAGTACCGTTATCGCGTTAATTTCATTTACTGTAAAGTTTGTCTCAAGGAAACCAGTAGATATTAGACAACAATAATTATAACACCAATGGAGATAAACAAGCCAGAGAGGAGATGATTGCGTTCTCACCGCTTTTCCTTGGTTCATTCCCTTCTTGGCCGCCTCTGCCTTCATGATTGACTTCGTATCCAGGCCCAGCTTTGCTTTTTTGTTTACTGGTTTCTTGTCAGAGGCGTGCTGACCCCACAGCTGGATAATGACCGATTTCTTACAGATGTAGTCAATAAACTAAAACAATACAAGACGCTTAGTTAGATGGGTGAGATAAAAAGAGAGAGACAGACAGACAGACAGACAGACAGATAGACAAACAGACAGACAGACAGACAGACAGAGACAGGGAGAGAGACAGAGAGAGACAGAGAGACAAAGACCGAGAGACGCCTAACTAGCTATACAATAAAACAACTTCTAATAACGCAATAAATGTCTACAAAATATAATTACCTATAAATACAAACATTAAAATTACAATAAATCAGAAGGTAATGTTTACACATCGATTATCACAATAAGGAACATAAATGCTATCTAATAATTATCAAAACAACACATAACGAAACCCTTTTAACGTGAATTACGAAGCCAAACAGCATTCATGTCTAGATCTATCAATGTTTAACAGATGCCGAAATATAGTGTTTTTAAAAGAGTACAAAGAAGTATCTTTTTGAAGCTACTGTAGCAGTCTATTTCAGTTTTTTGCTGCGGAAAACTGAGTTCTTTTCTGCACTCATAATTCGACCGGGCATACCTTACTACAAAGAAGTAAAAAATTACAAATAGCCGTTTTACGTCAGAAGTAGGATAAAAAGGGAGGAACGTTTTGATGAAATTTTAGATTGAAGGTTAACTTGAAGATATCTATTACCTGTTGCGTACAGGGTCTATATGTGAAGTTCTTCTCAAACTTAAAGTCTGGGTTGGATGTGCCAGTTATGGGATCCGTTCTCAGTTCTTGTTCCGCGTACATCTGGTACCTACAATAAACGTTCTGAGGAGACAAGATATAACCACACAGTTATGATTGATCAATTCGAAACCACTTCAACATCCCATGCCTGGGTAGTAGGACATTTAATACTGGTGACTGCTCGAGGGTGCGGAATTTCGACTGGGTAGGAGGGTTAGAGGAGAATTCGAACAATTTGTCTCAGTTTTGTGCTACGTGCTGCGTTGTATCCTGGAACGAATCGAGTCGTGCCGATTGAGTTTTATAGTTTTGTGTAGAAAAGAAATATGTTTTGAAGCATTTCGTTACATTTAAATCACTGACGAAATTTTAGTATACATGGCTCATTTATGTAAATCGCTTTGTAGCTTCACGTCAGAAAAATAAAATTGCTAAATCCAGCTATACATCAAAACCTAAACTAAAACTTTGGAAATAATATTTTTAACTGTTCATTACAGCTTCAAAGGACTGGACAACAGAAGGCAGTCCCCAGCCCCTCCTGCCTTACCCCTCTTGCTCTACCCCTCCTACCCTACCCCTCTTGCTCCACACCACTTGCTCTACCCTTCAGGCCCATCCGTCTTTCTCTACCCCTCCTGTTTACCCCTCTTGCTCTATCCCTCCTCCTGACCCACCCCTCGTGCTCTATCTCTCCTCCTGCC
>JAOEHT020606559.1:0-24722 GCA_025448195.2 Parazoanthus atlanticus | reverse complement strand
CCCCGGGCTAGAGAACTATATGCAACTGGTTTTTTTGTACTTCATTTGCTGAAGAAGTCCGATATTATGTCTTGGCCTTGGCGTTGGTTTCAAATGGTCTTTCTTTCTTTATATATAAATGTTTAAAGGTTTGTGGGTTTAATTTCGTTGCTACCTTACAGTTACAGCAAGTAGCCTGACATCTCTCATGTCTATCTCCACTAGCCTCCTCCGCTATATATGGTAGAGCGGCCGAAGGCCCCGAGCTAGGCGGGGACTGAGGCGAGGAAAAAAGGGAGGGAATTTTTTTTTCTTTTCCTTTCCGCACCCCTCCTCGTACACGTTCCTCTTTTCTCGCCTCCATCTTCTTCACCCTCATTAACCATACATTAACGTACATTAACCATCATTCACCCTATCTGCTACATCATTCGCTTATATCCGCTTTATAGAGTGCCTGCGGAGCTGAGGAGGCTATGTCTCCACATGGCCGGCAGGTTATTGCCACCTGCACACAAAAGACACAATTACAGAATACAATAACCGTACGTACGACAGCAACAAGCCGGTAACCTTTCAACCATCGTTATTAACAAATAAAACGAGAAAAGCTCAATATTTAATGTTTTGGTTTGGTAGAGAACGTGAACTATGTTACTATCTCGGACTTCGTTCGAACTTCAATATTACGCCTTCATTAAAAAATAAACAAAGAAACGACTGAATCATATATTAAATCGAGAGAAGGAAAAGTTCATCAGCCGGTTTTTGTTAACGTTCCCGTCGTTGCGTGAGTTCCGGTGATTAGATGAGTGAGATAGGTAAGGACAGATTTTTCACTAAAGTTTTGAGTTAGGAAAGGTTATTCCATGGTTATAAAAGTACTTTGATCAGAAACCCAGTTCAGTACTTGAGATCACAGTTTTAATCAATGTATTACTGTAGCATGTAGGAGCTAAACCAAACACAGTTTGATCCGCGATTAAATGCTGTGGCCCGCTAGAATTGATGTTGAAATAAACTGATGACATGAGCCTGACAATCAGACGGCAATGTACTCTAAGGAGCCTATCGAATATGTGTTTCTTATAATCCTTTTAAAGCAGATATCGGTTTAAAATAACTTATTTTATTGCTTTTTGAGCAATATAAACACGTTCAGTACTGATTGAAAATTAACATGTTGTGAAACTGAATTTAGTATTTCTGTTGTCAATAACACCTTCTTTTATTATATGTGTGTTTAATAACGACGACACTCCAATGGCATTCATTTGGGCAAGTAATCTAAATTGAGTACTCTACCTGTTTTGGCTCTGGTTTCGTTGAAGTGGTCAATAACAGCGGGTAGCAAAACTCCCCAAGTCATGCAGTAGCCATTAACGATTGTCAGGGACGCAAATGAAGCGACACATACAACCCAAGACCAACAGCCGTCTGGTTTGTGCTTGTACGCCTTCTGGTCGTGTCTCTCTGCCATGATTCTTGATTTTCTTCTTTAAATTTATCTAAATTCAGCCATGTGTAAAACACATCTCCACGGAGGTCAGGGAGCGGGCGACATTTTAATATTGCGTTATTCAGTAATTTATTCAAAAGAGAGATTCTATCACTGTTGAACATCAAACCCTTGACAGGTCTGTCAGCTATCCATTACTTTTATATTATTATTATGTTTATTTAATTGTCTATTTTAAGAATTCCCTCCCCCGTCGCTAACAGTAACTGGCAAGAGTTGGGTCCACTGTGACGACGATATTGAACCAAGTGCTATAAAAAACGAAAGACAGTATCGAGTAGCTTTCAAAATTGGATTATTCTTCACCTTTTGAACTGAATAGCCCCTTGTGTATTGCAAATCTCGTTAGTTTGTATGATACTGTACTGATAGCTTTCATAAGCAGTCTGCATGAAAATCTAAACTACTAAAATTTATTCCGATATCAGTTATCATTCGGGCCATGGATCTATGAGGCTCTTGTTTTTCGCGTTATTTTTTTGTTCCAAATGGTCTGAGCTTACATTATATTACACAGCGTGGACCACAGGCAGCCCAAGCTTACAGTTTCAACTATGCGCGACGATGGTCGAGAGAGTTATAAGAATATATTTGTATGAGAATACACACGATTTCTCAAAATTATAGGATAATGCTATGAATCATGATGGCATGAAGTTGACTTACCACTTCTTTATCGGTGCTTCAGGTGAGTTCTGTGAGGTTCGGGGGCCATTTGGAGCCATTTTGCGCGTTTTGTCGTCGGATAGGTTCCCACGACGATTATAAATCGCTGAAAATGGATCCAGATGGCCCCAACTGACTACACAGAACACACAAGTACACGATAAGCAGGAGGTAAGCTGATATTTGAAGCTATTCATAATAGGCAGGTCAATCGTGAGTTCCAATAAGCCCGTGCCAATGTTGAAAGAGTTACTGAGGGCGTATGAAATAATTTGCATTGTATGATAAGAACTGCCCTCGATGAATTGTGTGCTTGTTATATAATAAAACAGGCAGCTGAAATTAGGAGAACTCTAAAAAAAACGTATCATAATGCACTACAGTATTTGTCACTTTCTTAGCACTGAATTAATACCGAAAGGAATAGTCTTGCTTTTTTTATTAGCATTAAGTTTAAACACTGTGATAGCTGCAACTTTCTAAATAAAGGAAAACTTTAAAAATCGAAAGTCCCTTTCAATTTGTTGGTTGCCATGACAACACGGTAAACGATATGTCAAGAAAAACATATCACGAGATTCCTCTCAAAAGTTTAGTGAAGGTTGTGAAAATTCACATCCTATTGCCTACTGTAAAGCCCTCAAAAGTAATGGATAAAACGCTTACCGGGGAGGGAGCGAGGAAAATTCTCAAAACTGAGTTGCTCAAAAAGTTGCACATGTTTGTCAAAAGTTGCTCAAAAGTTGCTCGTTTCTTAAAAAATTGCTCAAAAGTTGCTTGTGGTAAAACTTGTTAGGAGGATATATCAGTTTAAAATGGTACTAGTTTTGATTTTGTTGTTCTAAGAATATTCTACAAAACCTTACGGTACCAAAGTTATTGGACTAACTATTAATGACGTAAAAGTCTTAATCCAGATTTGACATCACACGACATCACAAAGTCACCGTCTTCGATTCCATCGGCCCTCTTGGATATTTTGCTGACTTCAGAAAAAGTAGTCAAATTTTTTCAGCAATAAATAAAACACCAAGCAATGTTAACTCTTTTTTGCTTGTTTAATGCAAAATGTGGCAAATTTCAGAGTAGTAAAATGGATGATTTTGTTATCTGCATTGTAACTCAAAACGTGGTGGCTATGAACATGTAGGGCGGCGTAGAAAATATCAACATAGCCGCAGTCAAACGTTTCCTTGTGTTAGATAATTGAGTATAGCGATACTGCGCATGTGCATTATGGGGCCATTATCATTATCATTATTATTATTATCATTACTATTATCATCATCATCATCATCAATATTGCTATATATTGTTATTATCGTTGTTGTTATTATTATTATTACTATGATCATCATCATCATTATTGTTAATGTTATTATTATTATTATTATTATTATTATTATTATTATTATGTGCTTTCTTTGATTGATTGAATTCTCCCAAAGGCCTTTGCTACCTCCGGAAGGCAAGACAAAAACATGGGGAGTGTGGGCATACTGATTCGCTACATTAATATCTGATAGTTGCAAGACTTGAAACCACACAAAACAAGGCAATAAAAGCTGCTCAGAGCAAAAAAACGTTGCTCGAACAACGAAAAGTTGCTCAAGAGTTGTCGAGCATCTTGACAGGGTTATAATATAATTTTTTGAATTGTCAGTTTTGTAACTTTATGCAATAGATACACTAGAGATCATAAAGTCGCTTCTTAATACGTTTTATTACTATTTATCATCATTATATAAACAGATATGAACATTTATATAGAAAAATAACTTTTCTACTTCATCAAAGCACAGTTTCTCTCTCCGTGACCAACACCTCAGTTCTAGTACAAGACTCCTGCTCTTCACACTTGTTTTGATTTGCGGTGACGCATGCGCACTTGGTAAGAAAGATCATGCACGATCCCAGAAGAATAACTGCACCAGAGGCGTAGAACGCAGGTTTATATGAGCCCAGCTCGTCTGCCATAAGGCCTGTACACGACACAAAATGGCAATACAAACTAATCGATTAGTTCAACTGTATTTTAAAAGGAGCAATGACACGCCAAAATGCAGAACATTAGTCATTACTTCTATATCAAATGTGAAAATGCATGTTATCGTTAATAACCCTTCGTAAAAGCATCATACGGATCTAGCGAAGAGTTAACGCCTAAACACTGACAACTCGTGCTGCAACAAACTGAATGCATCCTACACAGGTTAAATCATCGCCAATGCAGACAAACTAGTCATTCCAAAAAGTAAATTTCGTGAGAATATTCGATTCGTACCTGCCATAAAAGGTCCAAGTGCAGAGAAGGCCGTATTAGTGGTGATAAATATCCCCCAGGCCGCTGGAATACGGTCTTCTTCTACGCAGTCTGTCACCAACAGGGGGCTGATACCGTACATACCCCCATCCAGGAGACCAGTAACTATGAAAATTGCCAGCAGATGGTTCGCTGTAGTTGCAAGGGGGACGGTAAAAAGGACAATCCCACATGCAGAAGAAGCTGCTTGATACAGATAAAACCTGTTGATTGCTTTGAATTTCGCGAGGTAACAAAACAGATGACGGCTAAGAAATTGGCAAATTGCTAGGTAAGTGTACAAGTTGATGACATCGTGTCGTGGTATGTTCAGCTCATCTGCATACTTTACCTACCGAGCAATGAAATGAAGGTAATTAATGAGGTTGCAAAGCCCGTTTACTTCTTTCTGTGATTATCTGTGTTGCTTTCTATCATTTATATTATGTGTGTGCTAATGCGTTAAAGTTTCTTCTCTTTTCACCTGTCCTCCCCTCTCCCCTTCCCTCCCCTTCCAGAATTGTGGGTTCAGGCTCTCCCTTTGTGAAATTTGTGGATCTGCCCCTGCATTTAGTGGATGTATCCTGAACAACATTACACACCTAAATTCTTTCAGGACTCACTGGTTCCAACCCATAACTCAACATACAATTCAAAGACTTTTCAAGGACTGTACAGCTGAACCTTTTCAAGCTGATTCAAGGACCTTTTGCCACAAATGAAAACTTGATGTTTTTAGTACAATGTACATATACTTTAACTTTTTAATTTATAAATTTTTTAAAAAATCGTTAACTGTTTTCATTTTCTAGTATAATGTATTAAAAAATTTGTGATTTTGGACTTTATCAATCAAAAATTGCATTGTGAATCTGAGAGTGAAATAGACTTGTTGAAGCTGAATTATGCTAGGCATACTCAACCGTTTTTGCTTTTCAGCCAAAGTTATTTTTCCACAGGGAATAAAGTCTAACTTATTACCAGAGCAAATAAAAGAAAGCACTCTAAAGAAGAAATCAACCAACTCCACAGACTACAGAATCACAGACTGAGGTTAATTTATTCCAGGATGGAAATGGATTTGTCAAATGTGTTTAAAACAAAATCACCTTGACCAGCTGTGGAGAACAACATTTTTCTAGTAGAATTTTCAGCTCTACTGGCCTCACAGGTCTTAAAGGCCTCAGACCATGTCATGATCAAAAAATGTTAGTGTCAAGCCCTGACTCCTCCATCCCCCTACCCCCACAGCCCCCCGGCTTGGGTTGGATTAAAGAAATTAAATTCATTGAGGCAATTCTTTGTGTGTAATCGGATAGACAGCCTTCTGGGGGGTTCTCGCTAATGTCACAGAGCTATATGAGGAGGCTTGATCTGTTTAGGGTAAAATGATTTTAAATGATTTTAAAGGGTTAAATAAAAAGATTAAGAAAAGTTGCCCGATTTGCCACAATATATATTCTGCTTGTTTATCTTTTTGTTTCTCAGAATGTTCTTCTTTCTCCCAGCGTCATTGGGGTCTTCTGGAAAAATGCTATCAGCTTTGGCTCAGTGATAGAGCCCTCTTCAGGTGCAGGTCTTTAGTAATCCAAGACAGGGTAATGGAGAAACAGTTGCTAATAATTGTGGGATGCAAGTTTGTGTCTTTGTTCTTTTCTGGCTTATGGGGGAGTCTAATGTTGGAAGTACATCTGTAGTAATTTCAAAAAGTTCTCTAAGTTTTTCTTTCCCATTACAAAATGTACCACACATGTACTATTACAGGAAAGGTATACATATGAAAAGAATACCATTTCCTGTTGTAGGTATATATTATAAAAAGGGGTTAATACATTTCAGCAAGAAATGGTATTTGAAAAGGCACCTCTGGGCGGAGCACCCTCGGCCCCCCTCCTCCCCTGCATAAATTTTACTTACTATAAATGCAGTTGTTTATAACTACATTTTTTATTAGGCCAGACCAATTCAATTTTCGGTAGCACAGGGTCAGTCGGTCAGAAAAAAAAAATAAAATAAAATAATCCCATGTTTTTTCTATGGCTGTGGCTTGTAACACATCCTTTTCTGATCACTAATAATATTGAAATAATAAGATCTAGGGACAGATCCAGAAATTTTGGAAAGGGGGGCACTAACCCGCAATTCGGGAAAGGGGGGGCCAAAATGGCATCTGTGCTCCAAACATGTTTTTCTCAGTGTTTTTCTTAAAAAATGTTTCCAAAACCACCCAAGCCCTGTCGGCCCCAGTCCCCTAAATCCACCCCTAATAAGATCTAGTTGTTAGGTACAAGGAATCAGAATAACCTTTTTATATAAGTTGCAAACAAAAAAATAATTTATTTAACAACTGTCTTCAGCTCTTTTTTGTCACTCTTATGTGCAGCTTTGATGAGTTGTTCACTATTTTTTTTAAAAAAAAATGTTTCACAGTCGGATTTTTATTTTTTTGCTTTTTATCAAAACAGGGTCTGTGAGTCGGATTCATGATACCGAAAATCAAATTGGTCTGGCCTTATTGCATATACTAAAGGCTAAATATTATCACTTGTTTATGCAAGGGACTGGCACTGGTTTAGTTTCACAGGTTCAGGCATTTTCAATTAGGGGCTGTTCTTATAAGATCAGTCACACCAATCAATCAATATTGTAATAATTAAATAATATATTAATAAAAATAACATATCATTACAAGACAAAATTATGATGGAAAAAATCCAGTCTGAAAAGTGTCAATAATAAAAACCGCAGCTGATATAAATTTTATGAAATTTGTTGATAATTCTCAATTTATTCTTATGGGATGAATGCTTATAAACACTTCAAAAACAACTTACCCCTGATAGAGGTTTAGCCAAATGATTAAAGAGCCCTCAATAAAATAGAAGTAAAAACTAAGATTCTACCAAACAAACATTTTTTTTTTTGGGCTCTTGCCACTGCTGGTTAAAAAAAATGAAGCCATACTTGAGAAAGAATAGCATTTCTGACACTTGTCTTAATAATTCACTCATAGCAGATTAAAACTTGGGTTGACTCGGCAAGACAAACAACACATGTATACAATCACCTGCTGGTGCAAACTGGGATAAATACAGAAATGAAAGAAATGTGTTTGTTTTAAAATCTGGTTACTCAATTAAATAACAAAAATACAGGACTTCATAAATTCTTGTAAATGCTAGGTATGCTGAAATTCACCCTCCTGGGGTTGTCACACTTCTCAAACTTGTGCTCTTCATATATGAAGTACCAATTACGCCCACTTCCTTCGGCAATGCAGCACTGACGCCATACCTTTTTAGTTGAAAACATTTTACATAATTTTTCTCCAATATCTAGTAAATAATTAAGCCTAATAACTTAATTGTTCTTGACAGTCTCGTATTTTTTTTGTTCTACTTTCTTACGATTTCTTTTCCATGATTTTTGGATAATCTCACGCTAATGCCCTAATACTGACGTCTCTGTTTTTGATAGAAATTGTCATTTTCATAAAAAGAACTCTTGACTCACTCACTCAGTGCCAGTTCATTAGCAAATCGTCAATTAGGTGGAAAACAACTTTTAGCTATGTCGCATTCCGACTCAGGTGAATACTTGTACATTTCGTGCAGATAACGCCGATTTCAAAGTGAAAAATCGTAAGCCAGGCGTTTTAAATTAAAAAAAAAGTCTGGCTTAACTTGTTTTTGTTATCAAATCTTTCAGTCTTCTTATTTTCAATTTTTATGAGTCCAATAAAGTTTCGTTCGCGCAGAACTCAACATTTGTGTCAACTCTGTCACGTTTTATTGGTGGTTGACAGATAACAAAATAAACCCGTTGTAAAATGAAACTTCAATGTTTCGTTTTCAAAATTTGTCTCGTGTTTTAGGAGCTTTGTTTCCAGCTGGACTGGGTGTTCAAATAAATTTTGAAAACAGGAAGCACTTGATCAAACTACTTTAATGTCTGCTAATGTAGCGTGAAAGATATTTTAAGGCTCCGCTTTCTTCGAAAAGCGCTTTGTTTTCAAAAATTTGATCAGGCAAAAGTATGTATAATAATTGTCAAGGTGGGCGAAGAAACGCGCTCCTGGGAAATTTTTGAGGAGCGCGAAGGTCCTGAAAATAGATCTGATGAAATGTACAATGTATAACGAGCAAAAATATACATTCAGACATTGACAGGACGACTTGGCAGAATCATAGACACTTTTGGAACTATACTGAGCTTTACTATATAAACAAAATGGTAATTTGGTAGAAATAAATATCAATGTTTCTTAAATATTAAACAGAATATACCAATATATAATCATTTATTTGTGCCGTGCTTCACAAAGAATTCATTTTCGTAAGTCATGTATAATTTCGGTTCCGGTGCTTGGGTGAAAATTACCAAGTCACGTTATAGTTATTCAAATCAGCCCTTAAAAGCGCATTGCGTGTTCTCTATAAAGTAAATTAAAAACGTTTTTGAACCTTGTTTGTATTCACGATTTGGAAAATAATCACAACAAAAATAATGGCAAACTAATAATGTTATAAAGCTCGCGAAAACACTTTCTTTTCACAAATAAAGTCACACACTGGAGATAAACAGTCACACACTCTAAAAAATTAAAACCTGCTGATGAATTTATGGATACATTAAATTAAAAACGGCACTCGTTTGTTCAAAAAATTACGCTTTCACAAATGGAACTACAGATGCTTAAGTAAATCTATGATCTCCGGTTTCCGAAAATATTGCCCCAATAGGGCTGCTAAATTTATTATCGCATTTCAACAGTATGTTTGCGGTCGCGGTCCGATATTCGCGAACACGATCATAACCGAATTAATTGCAACACGTCGCCATCTCGATTGATCCAAAACTTGAAAGTGAAACTTCTACAATTCCGCGCGGAAGCTTGGATACGCTTCAAGAAACACAAAATTGTTTTGTACTCTCTCACTCCATTCAATTTTCGTTTTAGCAACACGTGCTTCAAGTTAAAAACATATAACGCATTGTGTCTTCGATTTTATCATATAATCTTTTGCACGTTTAACCACACAATATTTAGCTCATCCACATACGAAATACCTCCTTGAAAAAGAGGAATCAAATTTCGAAATAAAACCCAAAAAAGGAGCGCAATTTTCATTTGCACCTGTAGCTGACTGGCGTGACATCGGTAAACGCACGACAGACCTGAATTTCATGCTGGGTCGAAATGCGATTTACATGTAAAAATTTTCACTATACACTACAGGGCTTTTATTCTTTTTCCCAATCAATTATCCCCTAAAAACACTTTTAGATGTGACATAGTCGCAATATTCTGAAGAACAGAGAATACTGCGAAGCTCTGAGATATTTGAAAAGGGCAGTAACTGTAATGAAATTCATGTCTGGTTATTTGTTTTAGTTGAATAATAAAAAAGACATCTTCACCGGTTGTTTTGGAACAAAAGGCGCCCACATGATAACCAGCGTGGGTTCATGTAAAATCGGCTTCATTGCCTTGTAATTCTCTCCCAATACGTTAATTCGGTTGAAGTATCACAGACCATGATATATATATATTGATTCCAGATACGAATATAACTGTACAGGATTCAACTCTATGACTGAACTAGCTACTTTCCGAGACAACTTTCACAAACAAGAATGCGATGAGTTTCACCACATGGGCTATCAGTAATTTCCATCGTTCGTCGGCAAATGCTTACAGACAAATTCGGAGAAGCAGATGTATGAAATGTCAATAAAAATTTACACTTCGTCTGTGGTAAAAAGTATGTTTGCCCTTAAACGTTTCCAAACTAGACGAATATTTCGGTCAGTTACGCAGTACATAGCTAGCTTTATGTCGCATTTCGACTTACCTTCAACTCGTAACCGCACCACCGAGTGCTTGGACAGAAAATTGGAGAGGTAAATTGTACAAAAATACTCCCCAGAATCACTCAGTCGAAGGTCCTTGAAGGTAAACTCTGCTTTACTGTCTTTTTTTGTTTCTATTCTGTCTTTTCGAGACACTTCGGATTGGGGTTTAAAAACTTCTGGTTGACCTTTTTTAAAAGACTTCACAACCACAGCTTGGTAGTTGCCTTTTTCTTTCACATAACCAAACTTTATAGATTGCAGAGAGCTTTCTGGTTGAACAACGTAAGTCCACTTAAAGGTCACTGAAGCTTTTCCTGTACCCACAAACTTTGTCAGATCCGCATCATCCGGTTTGGAAGTGAAATTCACAATTGGTGTTTCGACACTGTCCGCGGTACCTGAAAAAAGGCGTGCTGATGAGTTCATACGTACATATATAGAGTTTTAAGTAGCGGCTTGGTATGAGTTCTACAAAAACCTTTACGTACCATGAAGGACAATTCCTAGAAATATCAGAAATATTATCCGTGCCATCCGGGCTGTGAAGATTCGGTGAAGCGTCAATTTGCCACGCTTCACTTTCCGTCGCTCCTGTTGCGAGGCAGAGTTCAAATATTGTAACACTGCACAAACTGAACTGATTTCGTGCGCACCGACTTTGTTATTGAAAGCAACAAATGCGAATTGGTCCTGACAGATCTCCGTTTGCTAAATTGGTCGGTATGGACCCAAATCGGATTCATAATATTCTCTAAACCCTTCAACTACACGTTTTATCGAGAACATCACATGCTCCGACTTTGCCTCAATTTGAATTTGTGTTTGTTTTGTTTTCAGGGCAGGCTCGGGCAGTCTTTTTATAGCCATGATCACGTGACCTCACTTCATTCATTACTCAAACAAAAGAGGCGATCTTTTGACACTCATTTGCGTGTTGTTACGATTTTTGTAAACAATACAGCAATATTAAAAGCTTATTTAGTTCCCAGTGCCAATAATTTTTGCCACGAGGGAATATCATTTTCCCAAGTCGTTGTGCTCTGCTTTAAGGTAAACTTTTCTCACAGTTTACATTGGTTTCTCCAATAATCTGAACTCCTCAAAGACAGAGTCTTGTTCGAGGTGCGAAAGCCTCGCCACATGAGTGAAGCACCGTCGTATTAGTATCAATAATTTAATTATCGAACGTTTTATTTTCGCGTAGTCTCATCCTCTTTTTCTCGATCGAGTGCTGTGTTTCGCGTCAAGAGCTCTCTTGGAATAACACAAACCCGCAAGTCTTGCCCCGTCCACAGTGTTTGTGAAAAAAGGGCTTCACAAACGGATTTTCCCTTTCTGTGAAACAATTTGGAATAAAAGTCGTGGCCCGGCCCATAGATCTGATATATTTTAATGATTTGGCAATCCACACTTTTCGTAAATCTGGGGTGATTTTTCAAAATGTCATTTTCAATCAAGCACTTTCATTAGCCAAGTGAAAAGCGTGCCACAAGATTATTACGAAGAAATAGGTTTGGAGCTTGTGTGATATTTTACTATTAGACTGATAGACTCTTAGTTGGCCGGCAAGAGTTTCAATTATAATCCAGAACCGTAGAAAATCAATTATAGAAATTGAAGATATTGATATGTAACTAATTGCTCGAGTATAATTAACTAACATTTGAACATTTTTAATTCTCACCTCAAATCAGGCTTAAGGTTTGAATTGCAGGCAATTGTTTAAACCTTTCTGAAGTTCAGACGAGAAATGTATTAAAGGTCAAAATGAAGGAAATTTTCCCTTTTATATTTTCTCAATGATATTGATTCCCTGAGGACAAAAACATCCCATTTTGTTTGGCCAATGTCATTCCGAAATCAACAACACTCATATACTGCGTTTTAATACAAGGCGGTAAAATCTTTGGACATGTTATTAAATAGTGCTCTGCTGTACTCAGGCCTGAGGCAAATGCCATATAGAAGTGAATGTAATTTTAGCATTACTTTCGACCAATTTATCTCAAAATCAGTAGCCGTGTTTAATATGTCAGCGTTGTGCTGTTTTGAGCATGCATGTGGCTGATCAAACTTGTGCAATTTAGGGAATGGACACTGATAAATTATGGAAAATTAACTCAAGCATTTTGAAGCAAGTGAATTGCAATTATGGAAACTCAACTCGAATACTTCAAGTAAGTAGTTCTTTTTTATATATATCATATTTTTATTTTTATTTTTGTTTCTGCCGACTCTAAATTCAAAGAAGA
Source organism: Parazoanthus atlanticus (assembly GCA_025448195.2). Classification (NCBI taxonomy): domain Eukaryota; kingdom Metazoa; phylum Cnidaria; class Anthozoa; order Zoantharia; family Parazoanthidae; genus Parazoanthus; species Parazoanthus atlanticus. Next base: position 12,148 of record JAOEHT020606559.1, on the reverse strand, counting down.
AATGTTTTAATTTAGTCTCTCCCCGAGTATCATTTTGAAAGAAAGTAAACGACTCGGCAGGGGATATACTGGGATATACTGCAGTTTTACGATAACGGTACCGGCAAGATTCTCCACAAGGAAAGATAAGAGAGAAATCTTTTGTGAAGATAAGATAAGAACAGGGAGGGGGTTTGGATAAACAAAACCGACTCTTGATCGTTTATCAACATGTCATTATTTTTAGATTTCAAAAGCAGGAGGCAGAGAAGTGGACGGGCTCATTCAAGTCGCAACAAACAGGCCGGGGGGATAAGGGGGGCATTTTCAAAAGTTTAAGGGTATAATTTTCGGGGTGCATTTTAAGTATGTTTTAGGGTATCATTTCAGTTAATTGCATTTAAGTACTTTTTGGGGCGTCAGTTTGACACAAGTTTGGGGCGTAGCTGGCTGATCCAAATACTTCAACAACATCAATAAGTTACAAGCTAGAGCTACGAGATTTATATATAATATTTATAAATCATATGAGATTGGTAATATAAATTATATATGTATGTCAAATCTATTGCCCCCATCCTAGATTTGATTGACAAATCGGATACAAAACTATAGAAGATCAGTACCGATCCCAGCAATCCTTTATACGATCCACTGCTCAAGAAGAACGTTGCGACCTCGTGGTCATCAGTTCACATTTCCAATGATTAAGACAGAAAGATTTAAGAAATACTTAGTGAATATATACATGCTTTTTCAAGTATATCTAGTATTTGGCATTTTATCCTCTGATTCATTATTGTAAACTCAAACGTTTGATCCGTGAATAATTTTAGATAAATTTACAGTTTCAATATATGCAACTGAAAATAGTTCTTAACCGTTTATGTAGTTCTGGGAAAATTTCTGAAGAAAATGTTTTAAAAAATAAAAAGCGTAGAAAAGGTCAAGAGAAGCCTAAATTCCCTTCACCAGCCGTACAGGTGCAAAGTTATGTCATGCCAGCTCACACTACAGGACAATGGTATTTTGAGGGAACCATATAAGGTTAAATTTGGTTTTATTTTAGATTTAACATTTCACTCAACTTTCGGACCCCCCATCCCCGTCATTTTTTCGGTATCATCCCTGGGCAAAGTGAGGCCAGCAAAGTATGAGTAAAAAATGAACACGTTCAATTTTACCTGCTACGATTTGTCAGCATGATTCGTGTCGTTAATCAGGTTTAGCAAATACAACACCTGCTGTAAAATAGCTCGATATCTAATTACAAACATTCGGCCCGACTCACAAAAAATATTTAATCCCGCTTTAGTCGCATAGACTAAGAATAAACTCAAAGTTTCTGGAATGCGTATTTTAAAGATTTAGAGAGTTGTCCGTATTAACTAAATACATGTTCCACTTGCAAACGGTTGAACTGGTTAGGTTAATGATGCAATGGCTGACACTGCCTCAATGACTGTCCACTTAGGTGGTGTTTACATGATACCGGAATGAATTTCATTCCGGTATGACAGACATTTTTCATTCCACGTTTACATAGACGTTCTCATTCTTAAATGAAAATGCGGCAAAAACATCGGCGGATCAAAAATGTGAGTCAGCTAATCAAGCTAACCAATCCACTTGCCTAAATTCCGTACCGGAATGAGCTCGTACCTCCTTTACATGATACTTGTGGAACGTGCGGCCATTTTTATTCCGGAACAAACATTTCGATCCGGAGCGACTACCGGGATGAATCGAACTCATTTCGGAATGTCTCGTACCGGAATGAGATTTTAGAAGGTATCATGTGAACGAATATAGAGTCTCAGTATGGAATCGGGAGGAAGTCGTACCGGAATACAACTCGATCCGGTATCATGTAAACACCGCCTTAGGGACTGTTCAACAATTCTACCGCAGTTCGGTACAAAAAAGAAGAGGAGAAACAAAGAAAACACCTTTTGTGGAACGTTGATTTGTGAGTCAAATGAGTCAGGAGTTATGAGTCAAAGAGCCGATAAAACAATGAAAAGAAACGTTTCGGGTCAACACTTTGGTGAACATTTGGGTAAAAGTTAGGGTTATGTTTAAGATTTATTTTCCATATAGCCGTAAATCGTCGCAAACAGTTTGCGAAGGGTTGATTGCGAGCCAACGCAAAGCCTTTGCGGTAAAGGAAATACATTCTTCTATTTGCTTCAGACCTGTCGCCGATGATCGCAAACAAGCTGTAAATATAGAAAATATGTCTTTACACGTTGTTTCCAACTGCCTGGGATGCGGCATCGAGAAAAGATGATATGTCTAAATCTAAACCTTAATCAGTCCACAAAGGGACTAGCCCATCACTGTGGATGTGTGCTGGTGCATTGTGCTCATATTAAACAAGAGAATAACAAGTAAGTGCAATGTTCGTGCAGGTGCTATTAATTAGATATACGTGCAAGGTTACTAAGTCTAAAGGCCAGCGGCGCTCGCAAAATAGGTTCTCATGGCCGATTTAAATAGTCCAGTTTCGTATTCGTAGTTGCCGCTGATTACAATGACTACAGATTCGTTTTCACAGCGTTAGCCTCGATTTGATGTTAAATATTCATAAATACCAATGTAAATATGTGCTGTTTACAACTCCGTGTATTGTCAGATTGTTGGAGGCTCGGACTTCTAATCGTTCTCGCTGGTATTTATGTGTATTCAACACCAAGTCGAGGCTAACGCTGTAGAAACGAGTCTATATGGTCATTGCAATCAACAGTGATTGGAATACCAAACTATTTCACTCAGCTTTAACCTGCGCAGGTATTGCAGAGAAATGTACTTGGGTAAATATAAGAAAGTTCGATGTTGGGAGCAGCTTTTAAATGTATTTATACATAAGTATTAGAAAACTGTAAGTAAAATTACAGGCTTTGATCCAGAAAAAGACCCAGGAACGTTCGGCCTCAGCCCAAACTGAATAGACATTATTATGAAATAACCCTGAGTGCATCACGAAGCGTAAGCTCTCAACTGAGTGATCAAAAGTAACCAGGTGACCAAACAACAGAACTTGTAAGTTTTATCACTTGGAGACAAAATCATTTCTTGGTAAAAGACGAGAGAGCTGCTACATCCTCCTGATGCGCAGAACAATCAAGTCACAGGAGAACCAGACTGTATGACTATCAAACCACAGGACACCCCGACAGTGTGACTGACTGTTGACGTGTGTCAGGAGCAGCTAGCTAGTAATTATAGCAATGTTCATGTTCCGTGTACGACCTTCATATGCCATCGAGAAAGCCAACCACTTCGTTAATTCTAAAAGTTGAGTCCCATAAAAACAAAGTTTTAAGGGCAGGTGGCAAATGAAATACTGAAACAAACTTTCTAGTTCAAGGTCCTAACTTTCAAAAATTTGGCTCAATCGACCGTCCCAAAAAAGATGGCGACTGGTACATTTACCCATAATTCTTAGCACGCGAAAATCCTAAAAATGCTCGTAAAACTCACAGAAAATTTATGAAAACTTCAAACCAAGTATATACAACATTACTGTACAGGGATGAATATCGCAAAATTATATGGCTTTTGCTATGCCTACTGGCTGTGTTAGGTTTACAAGATATTGTGGTAAAATGTACAGTCACCATCTTTTTCCGGCGGTTCAGTCAATTTACCTTTGATATTCGCATTTTACTTTTTCTCTTATTTTTTTACTTCCCATGATTTTTAAAATGATCAACATTTCAGAACATAGCTGGCCAAAGTCTTCACTGCAAAACATCTCTTGCCTTTTAGACAAGAATTGGCCAGTTGCTATAGCGCTGTAAGTAAACAACCTTCCTGTAGCTCCAAAGTCCTAATTTTTGGGTTGTTAAATTTCTTCGAAAAGCCAAGTTTGTAGGAAAGCCCTTGTCGGCGCCCTTGCCAGCACAAGTTTCTGCTTTGAACCATCAACGCTAATGGCCTTCACAAAAGGCAACTTTTAACTTGGCCGAGGAAAAACCTGACCCCAGTTGTAGGAAGTGGGTTAGCGCTGACCAGGGGTTAAAACTCTAACCCACGATTGAGTTTACTTCTTTATAGACAGATTTGGGCTGTCATTTGGGGTTTACCTAACTGGAGTTTCCTTGGAGTGTTTCAACGATACTTTATAAAGACCGGAGTTCGTCTTCCTAGATAAAAAATTTAATTTAAAGTTTCGCCTAACCGTGGGTTAAAATTTACCCACTTTCGAACAACCGGGCCCTGGCTGCGACTATACTACCGTACGAAATGCCAGAATATATGAAATACATGGGTCTATGAAAATATAGGTACTTGACCGGCTTGCGTGGATGTAATTATACGCATGACTGGCAAAATAAGTTTAAAGTAATAAACAAAATATCATGACACAACATACCAAGTCCAATACTTTAAACGAGAAATTTTCGACCGCTAACAATATTATTGTCAATTCTATGATTGTGTTGCATCGACGTCATAGAAAGAATTTCAGTCAAACTTCTAAGGAGCTTCTAAGTTCAAAGAGGTTAAAAGAATCTGACATTGACTTGGCAACAGTTTGGGGTAAGATTGTTGTGCAACAAGCGTGGCAACTTGACCGAACCAGAAGGATTTACGGCAAAATGTATATGCTGCAGGTGAACACCTGGCCTGAAAATAGGGTATATATAGTTATTATTGGGCCTGAAATAGAGTGAGAGTTTCATGGCTTGGGCGGCACACAATCATCCAAAATATAGGTGAGTACTCACCCCTCCCCCAGGGAACTGTTTAGTATAAACTTAAGAACATGTTAAGAGTTTAAAATTCAAATTCAAATCAAGTTCTATTTCAACTCAAATATATTAACTAATAGACAGTTTTATAACGATATGACGAAGCAACCTGGTAACGGATACTAAATAGATATATTACAATGTAGATAAGGAAAAAGTGCGTTATATGCACAGTCATTGTTATATTTAAAATGACATTTAAAATATCTTAAAATAAAGGAGCTTGGTTTCATCCTGTTAGTTATTGGCCTTAAGGTGATCCGAGAGGATGCACTGACCCTGATATTTAAGACTCAAGGAAAACTGTAATAGTATGATAGTAATAAATTAGGTTTTAAAGAGCAGTTAACTTTAAGATCTCTTTACCTCAGACTGTAATTTGGTTGGGAACATTTTTAAGGCCAACGATTTATACAGTGAGCAGTGTAACTGCAATATCATAGTTACATTTTGATCTGAGCAGTGGAATTCACGCTTTTTGTAAAAAGAACCAGTAAATGTTGGCTGAGGCTGAACTGTTCTTATTTTTTGGCAAACTTCAGCCTCAAATTGTTCTTAAATTTTTCTCATTTCCAGATTATTCCACACGATGGATTAGATGTAGCAAACAATACAGTAAATGGACAGTACTGTACATTGTCAGTACATGTAAGCTTTCTCTACTTCATGCGCAATATGCATGTATCTAGTGTTAACAGAACGATATGTTAAACATGAAGTTGATGAAGAAAACTACAATTTTGTTTAGAACGTAATCGTGCCCTTTACAATTTTATCTGTGGACTTTCACCCATTAAACGTCCGAAATTATAAACTTCAGCCTGAGCTTGTTCTTAGGTTGTTCTTAATTTTTGGGCAAATCTCAGCCTGGGTTTTCTTATAAAGTTTGTTCTTATAAAAAAAGCGTGTAGTCCAATTGGATTTACCATTTTCGACTGCATTTTGCAGTACTCGCCAGTAGCAATCGACAGCGATGTTCTTTGTCCGACACATTTCTTGGTCACTTTTGCGTAATATTTGATTACAATATTATGACGTGTAACTTATAAACCTCAGCTAAATAATTAATAACATAATAGTGGTGACAACACATAACAATAATAATAATAATAATAATAATAATAATAATAAAATGATAAATCTTTAATGCGGAAGCGGACATACGGAGAGGCCCTCAATGAAAGTAAATGACGTATTATTAGACGTTCATGCATTTGAACAAACGGATGTCTATCTTCGATAAGGCAATATTTACAAGGCAAACTGCTAATTATCCAGTGTAACCTATCTGATTTTGTTATAGACCCAAGTTAAACTAATTTATAATGAATTATCTTGGTAAAACGTTTGAAATGGCACAGAATTGCCGACGTTTGTGACTAGCAGGCGTGCCAGAAGGTTGTTAAACATGTTTTAAGAAACTTATGTATTATAGGACTTGCACAATTGGACTTTAAATGCTATTCAATATTAACAACAAAACACTCGAATATATTTATAAAGTACCTCGACTTAAGTGCTTTCCTGACGTCATGTAACCAAAGTCGCGGATACTATGGTTTCCATGAACGTACGAAAAAGCTCCGAAGAAATCGCGTCAAAATCAAGTTGCAATCTCGTTATGTGAAAGTAGAGCGCAAGCGGAAGGGATGAAACCGGATTTGAAACCGGTTGAATCCGTATGACTTGTCCAAGATCGTGGACGGCTCGCTCGAACTAAACAGGATTTCGACACGAGTTTTTTTTTCTCCCGAGCGAGCGAATGACAGTGAAAAGACTCTTATCAGGATAGGCAGCGGTTAAACATCATTGGATTGTGTGAACAAGGAACTGTGAGGCTTCAGTTTGCTGTGCAAATTACTTTCTTTTATGCAAACTTATTATGTAATCTTTCAGTTTTTTTGCCAGCAAGTCGCCATGTAAATATATTTTATGAACTGACGTCAATACTGACAAATACGTAATATCAGTTAACATACGCAGAACAGGTGGCAACCTTACATTTATATACAGATTACCTATTAAGATTTACAGAGATGTTTTTAAATTTTCCTTTCCTCCCGTACAATAGAATATCGGAACTCCCTCACCTTAGCAATTGTATCAGCAAACTCTTTTCCCGTATATAAAATCAACTTGGACAACCATTTCTAATTGACAAAACATTTAGATTTTACAGATTTTGTAATTGGTGTAATTATTTTACTTTCAAGCTTTTCAATCAATGTAAGTGTTTTAGATTTCTTTGTGATACAGTTGGTGTGATATCGCCGATTTTACCGACTTAATAAAACGTAGATGCAGATGCAGATGTCTAGAGATCAATACTTGCAAAGAAGAAAGTAGAAAGTAAATCTCTTGTAGATATTTATATGGCGTTACGGACATGTCGGAAAAACGCCAACCAAGCTCACAGACTAACAAAAAGCAAGAAAAATATACAACAGACAAGGGTTTTATCACACCACGTTTGTTTATCTTGCTTTTCTTCGTCCACTGTGAAAGGTCTAAGCGAAAATATTTACACACTTCATACTATTGCTGGATAATTTGGATTTCGAGACGCCATCTTGGAAAGTCTCTTGCTACCTCGCACGCATGCGCAGTCACTATTCCGACATGTCGGCGTTTCGCAATTCGGACCTATTCGATATACGAGATCTTCATACTGCCACAAGTGTGTTAAAAAATGTCGATTCTTACTTTGCGATAAGTCTACCTCTATATGAGATAGCAAGCTAAATTTTTTGTTAATTTTAAGACGCTCTTCCCAACAGTATTCAGCAATAGCATTTAGTCGACGGTATCAGAATTTATAAAAACCCCGACGTCGTCTGTAATAGACATGCCAATAGTGCTGTGCAAGTGGTTTAACAGCAATAGAATGATATAACGTCCGAGATTATTTGTTCTTGAAAAATTCGATCAATAAATGTTCGCTTTCTGTTTCATCTGCCAACAGTAGGACAGATAATATTGACATTTACAATGCTCGCTTGCCGAATGACAAAGCAGACACATAATTGTTCAAACTATGACTGCTCACAAGTTTGCCAATCAAGATTTCTGGTCAATTCCATGATTAAATCATACGATTATCGTTATCGATTTATAATAGATTTTCTTAATAATAGTTTATTCTTAACTTTGTAATTGATTTACTTAATACTGCAGTTCTTGCTGTTAGTATTTACTTTCTCTATCATTATTGTAATATTTTTAACTTTTAATTCTTTCTTTACTATGCTTTTTCTTTTGTTTTAAAAACAGGGCCTCCGTTGATAGCAGTCTCATCCACTGAAGGAGCTACCCTGTCAAAATGCCAGGTTTTTTTATTATCTATTAACTGAGATTCTCAACCAATCAAAATCCTTCTGCGTTCACAATTCTGCGATCTTTAGATCTGGCTCACAAGTCGATCAAGAGCGGCCAGCGTACTGAAGTGAGTTGGACATAAATTGACAGTCTGTAAATTGGTTTAATTTCGTGTGCAACAACAACAACAACAACAACAACAATAATTCTTTATTCGCACTCTGTGTTACTAAATATATTTGACAAAAGAAAAATATAAAGGTATGAGTGCTGGGACTCCAGAAGTAGCATAGGAACTAATCGATTCTGGAGTCCCATCACATATCAGTTTTAAAAAATATACAAAGTTTGGTCAAAAGATAGTGGAGTAAAGGGAAAAAAATATGGAAATACATTTAAACTAGATGTGAAAGATGATGCAAATACAGATACAGTGCTATTCATTTTCAAATGAAGATATACTACAGTTGGTTTATTTTCTCCTTAGAGGCAGAAATTAATTAATTAAAAATAAATAGTCATGATCACATAATAGCGCGTGCGTAGACGCAAAACATAGCGATACGTTTGCACCACGCGCAGGCTATAGTGTTTAAATAGGGTACATGCAACGGGTGCTCTGATTGGCTGATGGATGGCAAAAGCAGTGTTTATATCATAGGCTAAAGACACTTATTTCAACTTCTATTTTATAAAAGCTTTATATAATAGCATGAAGTTGTCAGTTCGAGACAACCGGCGCGAGAACTACCAAAATAAACTTGCTTCCCCATAGGTATCAAGTGACCCGCATCTGGCGGGTCAGACCCGCATTTGAACATCAAAGCCCGCCGACCCGCCGGGCTAGTTAAAAACCCGCAGTTGCGTTGAGTTTCTGTATTTTCCACCAAATCTGTCACATCTGATTGCTTCATTTTGCCAATTTTTATTTTTAAACGAGTTTCAGAACATAAATGCGTGCTCCCGTGTTCCAATAGCTGCAGAAGTGTACATTTTCAAGTTAAAGTAAGAGCCAAAAGAGTGTAATGACAGTGAATGAGCGTCATTCAATTTTCTTCAAAATGGTCTCAAAATGCAGGAAATGACGTTTCAGAAACTCATGCCTTCCGAGCGAGTATTCCAGCGGGAGACCAGCATTGGGCCACCTGAAACTTGGGAACTAAGCTTCCCATGTATTCGTCGACGCTTGTGTCGGCATGTGAATAACGCTGAGTATTATGTAGCCTGATATGCAAGCAGTAAGAAATTAGTTTCTGCATCACAAATATGAGGACCAATAATATTGCTGTCAGGACCAGCGAATAATTCATCCTCTAGTCCCAATGAACCACCCGGCATAGAAATAAGTTAAGTTCGAGCACTGCAGGATATGGTGACATCCATTCCGGCTTAACGACAAAACTGATCTATTGGTCCTAATGGTCCGACACAGCCCTCAGCCTCCAATCGACGGTTTTGTTCTTGGAACTGAAAACATCCGTCCATCGAAAACTGTGAGTAACCTTGGAGTGATTTTTTATTACACTCTTACCATGGAACAGCAAGTTGCCGCTGTGTGTAAATCAGCTTTCTTTCATATCAGGAGCATTGCACGTATAAAGAAACATCTATCCTTTGAATCCAGTCAAGTATTAATATACGCCTTCGTAACTGCTAAATTGGATTACTGCAACTCTCTTTTCCATGGCCTACCTGAATACCCGATTCAGAGACTTCAGTATGTACAGGACTCAGCAGCTTGATTACTCACTGGCTCCTGTAAATTTGAACACATTACACCTTCACTGGCTTCCTGTACGACAGCGAATCATATCCAAACTCCTCATCCTCACTTTCAAGTCGCTTACTACCAGTACTCCTCAATACTTGAAAGATCTCCTAAAGCCTTACAACCCTCCACGCAGTCTCCGTTCCTCCTCCAAGAACCTACTCTCTGTACCAAGATTTAATCTTAACTCTTATGGCGCCAGGGCGTTCTCTGTCTGTGCACCCACTTTGCGGAACAGCCTGCCAAATGACATCAGGCAGTCCAATAATTTAAAGACTTTTAAGAGTAAACTTGAGACATTTCTTTTTGAACAAGCTTTTTATCTTTTTATCTTTTTATCTATTGCTTTTATAATCATACATTCTAACACATGTATCTCACTCAACTTTATATCTTATATAACGTTTTTAGTGTAAAGCGCCTCTGGACTTGTAGGAAGAGGCGCTATATAAATTTTAAATTATTATTATTATTATTATTATTATTATCATTATTATTATTATTATTATTATTATTATTATTATTATTATTATAAAACCAAGTGTATACGGCGCGCGAGGTGGAACAAGCTCACTCCAGCGTTCCTCCATCTTTTCCTTTGTTAATTAAACTTCTTATAATTGTGCTTATCCTACATGTGTGAACCAGGCTTAATCTTTGGTATATCAAGATCTTTAGAATTATATATTATATACTATTATTTTGTTTACTTTACCAGAAATAGTCGTAAACGTGCCAGACTGTCACTTTTATCTTAATAGAATGGAAGAAAGAGAAATCCAGCGCGTCCTGGAGGTAACTCGTGTAATCTCAGTGTGCCGGGAGCCCCTATCCGCAATAATGACTGAAGACTCGTAAATTCGCCAAGAAGAAATCTTTATAAGAGAAGTATAGTTCCCTAAGCGACTAGAAATTCAGTGGTGGTAACTCTTACATGAACCACTGCAAAGGTCTTGGTGCTCAGCGAACCCTTATCCGCAATGATGACTGAAAAAGAAATCTTAATGATAAAAGAACTATGGAGAGAGACTAGAAATCAGCGAAGACAGCGAATGGAATATTGTTTGAGTTAGGAAAAATGCAAACATCAGTTTGCAGTGTTACAGACAATAAACATAGTGGGGACAGTATTGTGGAGAAGCATTAATAAATATTATTATATGGCAAAGATTCTTCACGCGTCCTGATTGGTTCTTGAGCGGTCATGCCCAAGGGCATGTTAATAACCCGCGCGCGCTCATAACCATGTAAAAACTTCTGTGCAAAAACACTTTCTCCTCCATTCCGCGAGGTCAAGATTTACCGTTCATTTTGTTTTTATGTTAATTGTTGGCCTCAAGTAGCCCAAAAACTGTGCATTTGGTGATTATTAATTTCTAAAGTAAAGAAATGAGGTCCCCACATTGCTAACTGGAGCCCTCTGAGGTCTTTTGAAGCACAGGAAATCAAGTTCATTGCTTATTTATTTACCTTGATTTACTCGCCCACCCACCCACTCACTCGCTCACTCACTCACTCACTCACTCACTTACTCACTCACTCACTCACTCACTTACTTACTTACTTACTTACTTACTTACTTTCCTACTTACTTTCTTATCTACTTATTTATTTATATTTTAAAATTATTTATTTATTCCGCTTCCACTGTATAACAGTGGCCAGACTACAACAGGCCCGTGGGCCCTTCAAGAGAAATTGCTACAACCTATTTGTATGACCTTCTCTTTTCCACTTTCTATTTATTACCCTCCTTCCCTCTGTTCACCGACTCCAACCCCCCCCCGGCTCCCCGTAAGCGGGTAAGATTCATTATATGAGTCCCTACACGAAGTAGCTTCCACAGATGTTCTAGCTGATTTCCGTTGACTCCGTTCGAAGAAGATGTTTTTTGGCGTTTTTCTTGTTGCACTTTGTGCAGTCATTGTGGTGATCTTTATTCTTCTAATTGACTGCGACCTTGTGCTGAAATGCTGCGAGTTGTTTGGAGCAAGGCCCGAGCGCAAACTGAGGGGCAAAGTTGTGTGGGTGACGGGCGCGTCAAGCGGTATCGGCGAAAGCTTAGCTTACGAGCTTGCTCGCTGTGGCTGCAAGTTGGTGCTGTCGGCGAGACGGAGAGAAGAGCTGGAGAAAGTAAAGGACCGTTGTGCTGGTAAGAATAAAAGTAGCTGCAGGGCAAAACTTCCGTACTGGTCCGTACTTAATTAGGCATACATTTAAACAATAGTTCGACGCGGTCAGCTGTAGTAGGTTTATAAGTTCCCAGTATCAGCCAGTTGTATCAGTACTAGCACGTGTGGTGTGGGTTGGGGGTGCAGGCAAGAAGGGG
>JAOEHT020606450.1:0-15745 GCA_025448195.2 Parazoanthus atlanticus | reverse complement strand
AGATCAGCCCGGGCTGAGTTTTCGCCATATAATCGTAAAACAATTTCAACCCACCGACCAGGCTGAAGTTTCAGCCCGGGCTGAAACTGGTCATGTAATCGAGCCTAATAAGTTTCTATGGACAGTTTTAATTTAGTTGCGTAGCTACACATCTCTCTTCGTTGCCGCAGCAATCACAGATTTAACAGACACTTTTCTCAAGAAGATAATATTCTTTTCTAAAATTGTAAATTAGTACTGGTTTTTATTACTTAAATCATAGATCTACCTGAACCAACACTATTTCTGGCGTGTTTAACAACTTTAAAATCCTTGCTAGTGTTCAAAATAGAAATTTCAAAAAAGAAGACCAAATACTCCTCCAGTCCATATTTTGAAGCCAAAAAGCCCCAAAAGATAAAGGATGAATAGACAAAATTAGAAGCTGCATACACTATGGACACGTTTCTGTAAAATGGTGAGTAATAGAAAACCCTCGGACGACAGAGTAATGCCATAACTGTTCGAAAATGCGCAAATAAATATATTTATTTAGCGTCTATTTCGCTTTTATATTAAACAGAAGATTAAACACATACAAAAAATTCACATCTAAAAATTGACTCTGTACAAATTACAGAGACCGAAAATGCTTAACATCAATTGGGCTTCAAACAGTAGCTTAATGACAACTACAGCTAGGTTTTACTATATTTTGTTTCAATTATCACTAGCTTAGCAACTTTGGTTAGTATCAAGCTCCACAGAATTGTAAATATAGATACGTGACTCACCTTGTTGCCTTGCCACAAGTGGCAGACCACGCCCCCCATTTGTTCCATGTGCACTTGACAGTCGCACACGTGCACATAGTCTCTCGTTGGTCTGTTTGCGGTTTCTCGGTACACGACTGGGGAAGGCCGTCACATGAGGCTTGCTGGACGGTGGTGTGTTCCGTGTTGATTGTCCTTTGTCTGACAGAATGTAAGAGGTTTTAATTATTAAATGGGTCACCGTAAGGAAACCTGGACTATGCCATTGCCAATGTTTTACCAAAAACCATGAGTTGTATCCAGCGTGTGGATCTATAAATACATTGGCCAATATTATTCAAATTCTTTACACTTCAAAAATTGTAAATTCTTAAATTTTTAAAACACAAAGGGCCATCTTAATTAATTTATTTGGTACGTAGGGACTTGCAAATTTGTTGCTGATGAGATATTTAGTCACAATAAGTTTTTAATCTTGAAACAGCAGACTCTTTAACCAAAGTAGTTGAGGAGCCCATAACCTAAATAAGCCTTTATGGTTTCTTTATGAGCCTCCTCGCCTAGTGTTTTCATGTATGTATCTGACTGCTGTCCCTTTATTTAAATGTAATCTATTTATCTATTATAAAATGTTTTTATTTACTGTAAACCGTATGAAGCATAGGCAAAAAAATAAACTGAAACTAAAACTGTATTTCTGGAAATTTTTCCAGCAGGAATTTCAAATCACACCAAATAGAAATATAGACATTTGCTCACTGCTGCAGTCTAACAGAAGTTCTCCAGGACCCGGTTGTTCAAAAGGTGGTTAACTTTAACCCTGGCCTGGGTAGGCCAAATTTCAAAGAGCAATTTCTTCACCAAGGAATATGTTTCCAATTCTTATACTGTTCAGGCCTTCCTTGGAAACCCAATTGCTAAACCCAAAGTGGCAGCTCAAATCAGACTATAAAGGTAGTAAACACAAACATGGGTTTTAAAAATATTTAATTCTGGGTTAGCGCTAATCGGCCTTTGAACAACTCGGCCCAGGAGCCAGTGTTAAATTCCAGGACTTTCCAGGAAATGTACAAATCCTGGTGTCTGCCATTACTTCACAGTGTTGCTGTTACTGCTTTGGATACCATGTACAACTCCGTGAAATGAAAGATCAAAATGCTCTTCAAAAAAGAAACACAGAGAAAGGTTACGAGGAGGGTCAAAGAAGAATAAGGAATAATCTGACTTAAAAAGATAATCCTTACGTAATCCACAGACCAATTATCTTGAAAGTACTCAGAAAAAAAGTAATAATAAACTAACCACATCTGTCATTTGAATAACAGACTTTAGCCTTGACTCATCATCTGCATCTCTTACTGGGGTGAACCACATCTGCTGGAATACCTTTGTAACGAGTTCCTGCAAACCAAGAGAAATCACGAAACACACAAGTTACGTAATGATCAACTACATTCTCATTTGAAGCATGCGTACGTCTTAAAATGTATTTGGATATATATTTTTTATAATTAGTTGATTTATTTAAATATTTTTTCTACTTTAATTTCTTTATTGGCGCTCTCATACAAACTGTAACAATATATAAAATAATAATGATAAAAAACAGCGGCAAGAAGTTAATCTACGATTACCTTTATTCCCTCTTCATCATTGATTCTCCTGATGATCTTGACACAAATCTCTGTTGCTTTAGGGAAATCAGGCTGGTTGATGCAGATATCTCGCAAAATCTTGATCACTCTCTTCCGCACACTAATGCCAGTGTCCTGCATTAGAAACAACCGCACTTAATTTAGTACTAAGTATTTATTACTGTTCTTATAAGTTTAAATCAAGGACGGCAGCGTGGCCGAGCCGTATAAAGCGCTGACTCGTAACCCGGACGTCCCGAGTTCGAGTCCTCGGCCTGCCGATCGCGCTGGTGTATATAGCCTTCTGGCCAGCCTTCCTGCCACTTTGACGAGGCCAAAACTGACAAGTAATGTTAAGAAATTCGTGGAGTCGATACGTGGGGAGATGCTAACATACTGCCAAGGGCTCATGGGAACCACCAGGTAGTGTACCTTTTAGACTACTGACTTATCCAGGTACCTTTTAATCTAGTTATTCAGGTACCTTTTAGTCTAGTTATCCAGGTACCTTTAGTCTAGTTATCCAGGTACCCTTTAGTCTAATTATCCAGGTGCCTTTTAGTCTAGTTATGCAGTATCTTTTAGTCTAGTTATCCAGGTACATTTTAGTCTAGTTATGCAGTATCTTTTAGTCTAGTTATCCAGGTACCTTTTAGTTTAATTATCCAGGTACCTTTTAGTCTAGTTATGTAGTACCTTTTAGTCTAGTTATCCAGGTACCTTCTATTCTAGTTATCCAGATACCAGTTAACGTTTACTCTAGTTATCCAAATGCTTTTTAGTCTAGTTAGCTAGGTATATTTTAGCCTGGTTATCCAGGTACCTTTTAGTCTAGTTATCCAGGTACATTTTAGTCTAGTTATCCAGGTACATTTTAGTCTTGCTATCCAGGTATATTTAGTCTAGTTAAGCAGTATCTTTTAGTCTAGTTATCCAGGTACCTTTTAGTCTAATTCTCCAGGTACATTTTAGTCTTGTTATCCATATACATATCAGTTTTACTACCCAGTACCTTCTAGTCTAGTTATCCAGATACCGTTTAGTCTAGTTATCGAGGTACCTTCTACTTTAATTATCCAGGTACTTTTGAATCTACTTACGCAGATACCTTTTAGTCTAGTTATTCAGGTACCTTTTAGTCTTTTTATGTACACCTGGAGCACACACATAATTATACACACATTTTATGACGCTAATGGGAGAGCAACATAGCTCAGTAGGATCTCTGGAACCCAGAATCCCAAGTTCAAGCCCAGTCTCCGCTCTGATCTGTGCTCGAATTCAAGCCCACTTTTCTCTCCAAATTTTTGCTCAAACCCAGTTCTGGACCACGTTTGTACACAGCCAACTGGAGTGCCTCCTGCCAGATGAAGATTCTAAAACTCCTTTCATTTCGATCGATTATTATTATTTTATCATCTTTGAATTCGATTACTATTTTATCATTATCGAACTTGATGCATTAGCTACTTATAGCTAGAGGTCTGATAAGCCTCAATCTTCGAGTTTAAATAACGTTAGTGGGTGGCTCCGCCGAAAATGTTCTACATTTTGTGTAGGATTAATGGAGCCGAGGGTAATTGCAGGGCTGCACACACTTTGATGATCCTACTGGTGATCAAATGCTGTTTTAGTTCCGTGTTTCTTAGAAACGAGTTGCTGTCTTCTGTGCAATTCACATACCTTCCTGCCGCCGTGTGAAAATCTTTATGCATATCACTGTCCAGGTTTGAGAACATTGGATTGGTTGAGAAGTGGTTCAAGGCACGACAAGGCAGAAGAGCGAGAGTGTTCAGTTATGTTCCCGCTCCTGGATGGAGGTGGGGGACGAGTAACAGCACTTTACACTATGAACATTCCACACTGTATGGGAGCGAGAACTGGATACGAGATAAAGCAATTTCTGCTGTTAGGAATGGATACCCAGGTATGAAGGGAGCTGGGCTCGGGTGTGCGGGACAGCTATTAGCATTTAGGGGTCGCATAATTCAATCTTATGGGATAGGACAAAATAATTTGCTAAACTTTCCGGTTTACATTGTTTCTCTTCTGTTTACTTTTTATGTCGATTTACCGACATTCATGTTTAACCCCTGTCATCGTCGAGTCATGACGTAGTTGCTTAAAGGAACGATCTGATTGCATAATCAGACAAAACAATATCAATAACCCGCACCTTCGCACAAAACAACTCTTTTGTGGTTGTTTAAACAATAAGGGACAATTCCAAGCGACGCGAATCAGTAAGGTTTATCGTTACTTTTTTTCTACACCAATATTTTGCCGGTTAATCAGCTATGAACTTAAGTATAACAACACTTTTGGGATGGAGTATTTTTTGTGGCTTTCGCTTTGATAATATATCGAAAGCTTGTTTCCATGGTTAGATATGATGATCGTAACTCAACAAACCTTGCTAAACCGTTTGAAAAGAGAAGACATTTTGGTTTTTATTTGAGGTTTATTTTCAGTGTCCTCGTTTATTTGATGCGAATCATGACTATGACCATGACCATGGCAGTGACCATGACCATGATGATATATCCTATTTAAACAATTGCCTCATATTGAATAAATTTTCTTCCTTCAGCTCTTTCCTTTATTCTTTTTGCTTCTTTTTCTGTGTTATGTTTGTGCCCTCTGCATGTCTAAGTATTGAAACCATAGTTTGCTATATATAAAATTCCTGAGTGTGCTGCCGAGCTCAATTAGCTTACATAGTTATTCTAGGCAGCCAAACACCCTACTCCTGTATTTTCTATTTCTTAGTCATGCTACCTGTAAATGAATGGTGTTTAAACAAATGTTGTTGTTATTAAAACACAACAGACAAGCTGACACGTGTGTGAAGACAAATGCAACTAATCTCGATCCATAGATCTGGAGACATGTACATTTTGTACTTGAGGAGATGCTTTATAATAGCAATCGCCTTTTGCGCCTTGAATTTTGGGGATATGTAAAAGTATACAGTTAAGCCACACCTGTTTAACGAACCAATAACTTTCCAGACGATAAGCCAATCAAAATTTCTCTTTACCTATACAGAAAAATACGTCATATAATATGTTATCATAGGCTGTACAAAACACAAGCAAAATCACTCTTATTTTCCACTAAGGAAAGCCCAAACTAGTTCCGTTTTAACTTTGCTTGGCTTATTTGAACTGAAGAACAACTTAGTTTCATTTCGTAGTGTTTTGAAGTGTCAAAATAAGTTTTGTTTACAGTTTGTGTTGCCCTAATTAAATCCCAAAATACAACGATAATACGTAATTTGAAAGTATATCACAACTCACCCTGCTGCAGACAAATTTCACAAAATAATCAAAGTTTAAGTAAACAACATTTTCACGTTATTCAAGTTCCAAAACTGAAGTGTTGAGACTTCTGGAGGGTGTGTAAGAAAATATAAACAGACTGTGACATCATCGTTATTAAAACAGGGCAACCGAATGGACAAATACTTTATAGCGCTGAAATGAGTGGAATTTTCCTTTTCTCAGCCAAAGATTACGGTTGTAACTCCAAACTAAGCTCACCTGTGTGGGCGTAATCCAGTGTGCATGTTGCGGTGCTCGCTCAAGTTGTTGGAGTAACTGAAAGATTTCTGACATATGTCACATGTGTAAGGCTTCTCTCCAGTGTGCCTCCGCACGTGGTACTGGTAGTGTCCTTGCATGTGAAACGATTTGGGGCAATACTCACACTTGTATGGTTTTTCACCTGCATTGAAGAATCACACGTTGAGTGCCATTTAAGTGTCAGTTTCAAGTTAAGGTAGAGCGTGCCAATTTACCAAACTATTTAATTGGGGTTCACTTCCTCTGAACCACTAGTTGTGTTTGCACTGATACATCAATCACTGTTACTGATCAAAGGGAAGTTCTACTACCATTAGTAGTGGTAATTGTTTATCATATTGGTAATGGTGTCGGTATGGTGTTGTAAGCAATACTGACAAATGGTGCAGTTCAGATTGCTGCAAGCTTGTGTTAGTAATTTGGCATTAAAGGCCCATTTCCAACCATGATGCTTTTCGCGTACCTGTTATAGTCTAGATCTTATCAACATTACGGTGTTTATAATCACAGGGAGGTTGTTTACATCTCATCAATCTTGCCGTGCATCTATTTTTTTTTTACAGCCAACATGAGGTTTTACACTCGTACGAAACATAGGGGTAACGGGATTCCTGAGGACCCCTCCTTAAAGAGCTTTTCAAGGGCAAGCTACATTTTTGGACTCGTTTTGCAAAGAGGAAATTAATGCTACCCTCCAAATTAAGCTATTTAGGACCAAAATATATATCAAGAAATTACGAAAATATATTGATTTTTAGCCTTAGCGTTTTGCCTAAACAATCCTTTGCCAGTGGACAATGCAACAACTTCAAAGTGAATACAAACACCATTGCTACTACTTGTAGCAGTCTTCAAAACCCATTTGCACCCACGATGATTTGCGAGCATGGTTGAATTACTTGCCTGGGATCCAATAAGTTTAGGATTGAAATTGTCTTTTATCACCTCAATTTCTCAGGGCCTGCACGAAACTTGAAAGTCCTTGAAGAAGTGCAGAGACATTAAAATGTCCTTGAATGTCAAAATACAAAGTTTTTTTCTTGGAAAATCCTTGACTTTTAGCAAAATGTCCTAGAGATCTGTTAAATACTTTTGAATTTCCAAGAAGGGTTATTGGAGAGCTTTGAACACTGTAAGGTCTTCAAGTTATCAGGAATAAAATACAGTACAGAGAATTTGAGAGAGAGCAAAGTTTAGCATTTCTAGAGAGTTCAGTAGTCACCGTGACTCACCAGTGTGTTTTCTCATGTGAACCTTCAAATTCCCTGGTGCTGAAAACTCGTGCTGACAAACCGGACACTTGTGTTCTTTCTTTCCTTTAAAAATACAAGTACAATTACGGAACATATTAAAGGTGGCACTGGCAAAATATGTGCCACATCATAACAGTAACTACGTACACGTAGTATTTGATGAAAGTGGCGTAATGCTACAGGTGCGAAGCACAAGTGGTGTTTGTCACTTTCATCAAATACAAGTGGTATTTCTCATCAATTCTTCGAGAACTTAAGTGGTGTTTCCTTTAATACCACAGCTACAGAAAATACTAACTTTTTGGAAATTCCCGGTCATTTCCAAAGATTTCCAAAATTTTTAAAAATTCTCCAAAAATCTTTCCGAACTTTTTTGAACACTTTCCAAAGATTTTCTGAAGATTTTCGAAGATTTCCAAAGATTTTCCGAAGACCTACGACAATTTAACGATGATTTTCCAAGGTTTTTCTACATTTTCTGAAGATTTCGGAACCTTGTTGAAACATTTCTTAACATTTCCGAAGACTTTCCAACTGTTGCCGAAGACTTTCGAGAACTTTCCATACCCTTGCAAAACATTATCGATCATTTCCAAATTTTTCAAGTAAATGAGGTTCCCAGATGACAGTGCTAATTTAGGTTTTAATTGCGCGTGTGCTATTAAGGAATTAACTGCACGGCATTACAAAAAAATCACGGTCAAACAACCAATCAGAAGCCAGCATTTTATGTAGGTGTAGATTTAAAACACAAAGTGTACATAGATGAACAAGCATGGTACAGTTAGTATTTACCAAAAGGTTGAGTGTGATAAGCTGGCGAGTGAATACATTTTTTGAGTGATTTATCTTTGAAAACATCCACAATGACAGAGGATGTACCACCTGAGGCAACCTTTAACCTTCAGCTATAAAAATTCTTGTAAATTTGGAGGCTTTTAAGCACTAATTATTCAACACGTCAAGCTCACATTTTCAGGGAGTATTAACTGTACTGTGCTGTATCAAATAGACGAGGTCGAGGTATCTTAAAATTCTGATATGACAAGCCTTATCGAAAGACTATCAACACTGTTGGAAAAAGCATGTTAAAATTAGTAAAAGCACCAATTTTTAGCTAGCTATCGTGTATAGAGGTGAACTTGTTTTTAGAAAAAAAACTAAACTTTGTGTAGATATTTCTATCACGTTACAAATTATTGCACAATTCTCATACTCTGAGAGTGCAATATTTGCACATCACCACACAGATGTCTTCAAAAATATTGATCAGTTTTACTTTGCAATAACATCACCTCTATACAAGATAGCAATTTAACCCTTTCAGCCCAAGCCAATTATCAACATCTATCTTCTCCTTACAGTATCAATGCAAAAGATTAAGTTATTTTGTTAAGAGAGTTAAGATGTTGATCACTTACAGTAAACTCTCCAAGATGAATTGCATATTTCTCCCAAATTGTTTAAAAGGAAGGTACAATGACAGGTTAAGAGAATTTAGCTACACATCGTATGTCGTGTTTGGGTCTGAAAAGGTTAAGACTTGATACTTTGCTAATTTTAACATGCTCTTTGCAGTAGTGTTGCTAGTTTTTCAACTACAGTAGCAAGTTTGCCATATCAGGATTTGAATAAACTTCGACCTTGTTTACTATGGACTCCTTTTGTTTGAAGCAAGTTGAATTTATGCTACATTATACTAGTGAGTCAAAATGCCAACAATGACATCATCAGAAATTTGCCGATAAACAATGTATGCAGTTGCTGTACACACCTGTGTGAAGCCAGTTGTGCCACTTCAGTTCCTTTCTAGAGTTGAACGATTTGGGGCATAATGGACACTTAAAGCGCTTGTTTCCTGTGTGTTTTGTGGAATGCTTCTTCAGGTCCCACTGGAAAGAGAAGCTCTTATTGCAGACAGAACACTTGTATGGTTTAAAGTCTGTGTGTACAATCCAGTGTCGTTTCAGGTGACTAGAACTACAAAAATCCTTCCCGCACCGGTCACAAGGCCATCGCAAACCTTTTTCTGTTCTTAAGGGAGACACTGTGCCTGTTATGAATACAAAATGAGTTAATGTTTACTATTATTAGTAATATTGAGTCATTGTTTATCTGAGAGATATTTCATTCAAATTGCTCAATGTATGGTTCATTTAAGGTAACGGTTTTCAGTTATCAGTTCGTAGCTCCCTTAATATGTGCCGGTTACCCATAAACCTATAGATCACTGGAAAGCTTAAAAAATTCTCCAGCTGACAGTGTACGTCATTTTTGCAAAGTTATCTTTGTAAGCAAGAACTAACACGCTGTTTGCTACTTTCATTAAGCCCCCATAAAATTTGGCACAGGGATAGTATAATAAGTAAACTTCATAATAAGTAAACTTCATAAACATACCAGAAAAATTTATGGGCTCAGTTCTCCACTAATCCACTTGAAAATTTAAAATATTCTTGAATCAGTTCTAAAATATGGATGACATAAATTATGTTAACAAAAATACCTTAGTATTTAAACTGTGCTGAACTTAGAATGATAACAAACGATGTCAAAAATTAAAAACTGAGGAACTTGGCGTTACGAAGACGAACATCATCAGTTAGAGAATTTTATAAGCCTTCCAGGGATATATAGACCCTATTCAAAAATGGCGGCTATTTTAATATTCTTTTGTCTTATTTAAATTAGCCCCACTAGCCTCGTTCTTCAGTCAAAAAATCAAAATCTTGAATATATTAACCTGAACAAGGCTAGTTGGGCTAATTTAAATAGAGACAAAAGAATATTAAAATAGCCGCCATTTTTGAATAGGGTCTATAGGTTTATGGTTAACCGGTGCATATTAACGGAGCTACGAACTGATAGCTGAAAACACTGCTCAAGGTGTACCGTAACCTTAATTGACTGTTCAATTAGAACAGAAGTTCCACTTAAAAATCTGATTCTATGTTTCCAACTGATTACTGTAATATATATATTTTTTTCATTCTGTGAAAACCAGTTCTTAAGATATTTAAAATTTTGGCTTTGTGACATCGCAATTGTTTCACTATAAATAAAATTATATCAAAATTATATCTTTTTCCATTGTTTTATTTTGTGTCATGTAGTTTTGTTTGCCAGAGAGTGGAAATGTTTTGTAGTGCTCACTTAAAAGTTGCAGATCATCCAAGGATTTTCACTACCATTTCTTTTTATCACACATCCAAATTGTAGAAAAAATCAAACATACAGCTGTTTCAAAGAGGTTGTCTTCAGTTGATGCATTTGTGCATACCCATGCAGACTAAAAGAACTGTGGGTTGTCAAAATCGAAGGAAAAATTCAAGTTTCTGCGTCAGAAAATCTAAATTTTTTATATATATTTTATATATATTTTTATATGTTTTTAGATCTATACTAAATACTATTTCCTCTGAACAGCTTAGTGTGTACAAACTGTGTACAAGTGCATATTACACAAATGCACAATGAATGACAGTGACAATCTTTTATGAAATAGCTGTAATTTGTCCAGACTGTTTATTACAAGTGACCAGGTTCCTGGGTAGCAGGAACCCCACCCCAGCCCTCCAACTTTCAACAACATTGATAATTGATAATATAAGCAATAAAATGTAACATGAAACAGACTTCTCAAGTCTCACTGTTTTGCCGTGAGACTCCCGGTTTTCAGGCCATCTCACGGTCTCACGATTAGTCACAAAAAATCTCACGGTAAACGGTGAAACACAGTGAAATTAGAAAATTTGTATGAGTTTGAATGTTTTTGTGCAATGTTCCATAATTTGTTGAATAGAATGAAAATAAAACTTGTGTATACTTTAATATTACTGTCTATTTAGAGTTGGCTTCCGTACAGCCGTTGAAACTATCGCTCCTAGCTCATTGGCTCCAGTACCCAGTCTTTTAGTTTTCCTATGTCTGAGGAAAACTGGAACGAGAGGTGGTGAGCAAAACTGTTGACCGCTGTTTCTTCTTTCCTTCTTGATAAACAACATGGCAGACGATGAATATTCATCAGATAAAGATTCTGGCAAGGAGACTCCGGGGAGTTCTTAACATATTTTTCTCTACCTAATAAGTAATATATTACATTTTTGTCTCACCAATTCAAAGGTACGAATAAAGATTGTTGTTGTTGTTGTTGTAGAAAACACATGGTTACACTAGTTCCCAGGCCTACATCCATCCAATCTCCAGGTTTTCAGACAAATCTCCAGGTTTTTCAAATTGGATCTCCAGGTTTTTGGTTCTGAGAGGTTGAGAGGTCTGCATGAAACTTAATTGCTCTTTAGACATCATGAATATCTTTTTTGTTTGTGCACAGTCAAACAACAGGTTTGTGCATGGTGGTCTGCCCCAACTGAATTCACAATTTACCAACTGGAAGCCAAGTTGGCTTGAATGTTACTTAATATATAATGAAACAAATCTCCAGGAAAGTTTGGCAAGGGAGACAAAAATTCCAATATTTAATATTTTCCCAAGAAAAATGACTTTAAATAATATTAAAATATGTTTCCTGCACCCTTCTGATATTAATTGAATTTAAGGCCATTTTAAGACCAATATTGAGAAAATTTAATTAAAATTTTTTCTACTGTCCAGAGCTGTACAATTCTCTGATAGAAAAGGGGTAAAATCCATGTTTTAACACAAACCAGTGGCTATTAAAGTTATCTACATTTTCAAAGTGTAAATTGAAAAACAGCAAACTTAAAGCCATCAAACAAAATTTTGCAAGTAGAATTTTAGCTTAAAAAATCTTCATTTTTGGAGAAATTAAAGATTTTTTCAGACCAATAGCAGTGAATACTGCAAATTTAAGAACTTTTTAAGGCCTCTTAAAAAATGCATCAACCAAAATATAACTTAAAACTTGAGGATCTGTAAATGGTCCAGTTGCAAAGCAAAGTAACCATTAGGTATGGCTATTATTACTAACAATACTTGCCAATGTCAAAGTTGAAGAGCCCTGGGTCAAAGTGGATCTCTTCTAAACTGTTAGAGTCTGGTTCTGGCTGAATTTCTTTATCTGCTGGTTGAGACATCATTTGTGTGCCACAAACACCTTCCCTTGTTAAGGCTGGCACTGTCCCCCCTGAACTGGTAATGTCCTCACCAAGTCTGCACATACTTGGACTACGGTCCACACTTGAATCAGGCATGGCATGGGACATCTCGGCATGCAGCAAGGGAGCATTGAGGGGCCTTCTTTGTGGTCCTGTAGGAGCACTTTTTTTATTTTGAGTCATAGAGATTTCCAAATCAACTGGATTATGAAACCACTGGCTTTGTTCTGGTTCACTAGTGGAGGAAGACTGAAATGTTGCACATTGCTCTTGATGAGTGGCATTTTGAGGGTATTTCTGTTGAAGGGGTAAACTATTATAATAATAGTAACCCCCACTGCTTGGGCTTGAGCTTGCTTGATAATTCTCTCTGTTAACAGATGACTGCTCTAATGGTTGGCTTTCTACAGAGAAAAAAGTTGAAAAACTGAGCTGCTTTCTAAATAAAACAATTTAAAGGAACTAAACAAAATCTAACTTGTACCTACCAGTCAGTTACATGTAAAAGAGCAGATAAGAATTTTTACTCACTCGGTAGTGTCACTCTTTAACTGTATTCAGATTGGGAGGTGGCAGTACATTGTATGTCCACGCCAACTTTGAAAATTTGTAACTTTTAGAATATTTGGACTTTTACTCAAATTTATTGGTAACATAATGAGGGGTAACAAATGGTAAATGCGAGCACGGCCAAATTTTTGGTGAGCGCGAGCACTTTTACTTTTGCGAAGCTTCGAGCACCGAGCATTTTATCAAAACATTTTGCGAGCATCGAGCATAGCAAAACCATTCTGCGAGCAAAGAACAATAGGCCCTTTGCAACACTTAACTAGCCTCATTATACTGGACCACAAGCAGTCCCAGTGTGGGTGTGAAACAGCTTAACTTCATATCCTTGATTCAGGTCCAACGTGCAAAACATAAGATAAAATTTTTAAAATTGTGTATTTTTTAGGATAAAATATATGCTGTTTTTGCACCCCTGCTGGGATGCATGTGGTCAAGTACAATGAGGCTCGTCATGTGTTGCAAAGGGCCTATAGCAGTAGACAGGAATCCATAACTCTTGATGCATTTGGAAGCGACTGGCTGTGATGTGCACTGTCACAAAATCTGCCAATAAGAACTAATAATAAGGTTGATTGCAGTCCATACACGGATTGTACATGTACAGTATATTGAATTACAAAGCCATGCGATAAAAGGTAAAAGCGTGGGGATGTATGTCTTGGTATTGTAATTGTATACCTGGAGATTTTTTTTACTTTTTGTATATTCATAGGATAGCTTGTATGTTGCAGTCATATCAAATGTGCATGTGTGAACTGCCTTGAAGAATTACAGGGTGATTTTTGTGCAGACACTACATGTGATTGCATCTTCACACTTCATGACCGATTTGCAATGTACGCATCTGCACACAAACAAGGACGAAATTACTTGTATAATTATACTTTTTCTGAGCAACAAGTGATCTACAGGCTAGCAGCACGATTGCTCCATGGGACAAGAACATCAGTATGCAGTTATTAGCATAACCAGTGAAAAAAGGAAAAAGCAAGCATTTGAACATTTACAAATGTTCAAAATCAGCATTCAAGTAACTCTATCAAAACACTGTGAGCACTGCTAAAATTTGTGCATGAGCATTCAAGCAAGGGCCAAATTTTGAGAGCACTTCAAAAATTTGGAGGACCTGATTTGCTACCCAGGCCTATAATGTCATGGTTAAGTTTTTTGTATGGGTCAGGGGGATGCCACCATGGTGACAACAGTTTCTGTCAAAATGCTTTACAAACAAATTGATTGAATGTCATTTTATGCTTAGTATGTTTTCCATTTTGAAAATCATTTTAACAAACTTCTCGTAAACTCCTTAGAAATATGCAATGAGACTAGACAAAGCTCATGACAAGAAATTGAATAAATTACATGATTGTACTTGCTTCTGAAGGGGTTTTAGGACAACCTGAACCAGAGTCTAATGTCGTCTAATGTCGTTTATTGCTCCTTCACATTTACATTATTGTACATCTTTTTTTTTTCTTCGTATTTCTTGGCTACTTAATTACTTATTTTTCTTATTTTTGATTATGGAGCAGGCTCCCCCGAATAACCATAGAATTTATGCTCTGTTTATTATTTTGTCAGTTTACTTTGCAGCCAATTGTTTTTTACCACATTAATATCCAAAGGACATCTGGGCTCTAGATACTTTGATGCATGCAGGTATCTACCAATAAAAAATTTGTCAAGGAGGTCTGTAAAACAGTACTTTCATAATGTCTTGTGGAATGCAAATGATATGTTTATTAGTTGAACTATACTGAAGTAAGTATTACTTGATCAGGGATGTAAAAACAAATGTCAATTAACATGAAAAGAGATTTAAAAACAGTTAATCAAAAGTGTTTGCAAAAAGGCAGCTATTTAGATGAAAATCTGACAAAAATATCTAGATACTGGGTTGATTTTCATTGGAACAGATCTTCAAATTGGAACTTCTTATATCCCAGTAGCATAGAAGTCAGGATAATCCAAGATTCACAAGCAAAATTGGGATGGTTGGACACTGGTGAATATTTGATTATTAATACAGACTGAATTAGACTCCACTCAGTCCCATTACATAGCTCCCAAGTTTTAGGTGACCCAATGCTGGTCACCTGTGTTTCTAGGGGGGCCTGGGGCATGCTCCCCCAGAAAATTTTGAAAATAAGACTCTCTGAAATGCTATAATTGTAATTGCATTTTGAGACTGTTTTGAGGAAAATTGAATCAAATGACGCTCGATTGCAATGTTCTGAGACCTAATGTTAGCTTATAACGGCACATCATAGCACTCATTTATGTTCTGCAACTTATTTAAAAATGAAATTTGGCAACAGGAAGCAATCAGATTTGGTAAGAAATACAGAATCTCAACACAATCGCAGATTTCTTTACTAGCCTGGTGGATCAGCAGGTTTTGATATTCAAATGCAGGTCCAACCCGCCAGATACGAGTCACTTGGGACCTATGCCATTACCTTTACTTATAAATTACTACTAGAAGTTACCAACGGTAATGTAGTGCTGCGAGCTACTAACTATAAAGGTCAAAAGGTAACAAGTAAGATGTTTTCATCAGTATATTATGGAAAATAGGTCATCATGTACATGTACGAAATATTTCAGCAATCATTGTACGGTCACATTTGATCAGCTTTATAGTTCATGCTTCTTTCTGCAAACCTACTTATGGCATTTACCTTTTTGCATTCTATTGTGAACTATTGTATTTCTTACAAGATTAATGGCACACATTTCCAAAGTGGCACAGCGGTAGTGTTATTGTTAAAAAATATTGTGACAACTTGTATTTTTGTATTTTTTATACTGCCTCTGGCTCTCAGATTTGACCAGAAGTATCCGTAAAACAAAAAATATGATTGGTGGGCCTTA
>JAOEHT020606342.1:0-15746 GCA_025448195.2 Parazoanthus atlanticus | reverse complement strand
ACAGAAAAATAATTCGCACACACTTCAAAATATTTTATACCACGTAAAAAATTAATTCGCTGACACCATGCAAAAAATAATTCGCATAACCTAGGAAAAATTAATTTGCAGACACCACGCAAAAAATTAATTCTTACGTACTAAAATTCGCAAATACCACACAAAAAATCTATTTTTACGTACTGAAAAGTTAAGAAGGTACGAAAATATTAATCTTCATGTAGGTTAATTTTTGATTTAGTATTATAATAAATACTTCAATTTTGACCAGAACGGGCCCCCATAGTTGCCAGCTTGGTTTTCGCCGTTGTGTAGTGGTAACATACCCGACTAGTAACCAGGGGGACGTGGGTTCGAATTCCTTTTGTTTCAACAAGTTTTTCTTTCAATTTTTTTCTACATATGTATTTGCACACAGGATAGGTTTCTTCTTTTATTCATAATTATATAAATATATATATATTTATAAAATATATTTAAAATGGACAAAAGTAGCTAAAATGTTAAATAAAAATCCGTTTAAATGGTTAAAAAGTTCTTTGTGACTCGAGTTTCACGTACAGCTCATCAATATAATTATTGGCATATAATTTGTTTTTATGACGGCATTTGGCGTTCAACTCGGATCTCTTGTTTAAGAGTGGATCCTTGGGTGCATTAATCTTGACAGACAACGGTTGCGTTGTTTGTTTCCGCTTCTGTACGTCCTAGCTCTTCTCAAATTTCGTAGTCAATGCCATCCTCTTTCAACTCCCAAACGTATTTTGACAATGCAGTGCTGGATTTGTATTATAATTTTAAAATATTTACTGTTAGAAAAAAGAGCTTGTATTGCGGAAACACGATTTAAGATTATGCTCGGTCACGCATGCCAATATAGATCTTGGACTTTCTGTTGTCGTGGATTCACATGATGGCTGTAGACTAGATTTTTTGTCTGACAAGCACCCTCGAGCGGACAATTGGATTTCTTCCGGCAGTTACAGCCTTTGTCGATGCTGGAATCTTTTAGTCGGAGAAGTTTGGAGTTGTGTTGATTGATTACACATGCCATGTTGTCCATGCGACTACAGCTGACCTTAACAGTCCCTCTATTAAAAATTTTATGCAAAGGGTGACCTTTGTGAAAGTGCTTGTCGATGAGTAGGAGAAAGTAGTTTTTTGCGACCTTTGTTTGTACATTTTTGCTGAAAGGCGGATTAAACCGTAGGATATTCCTGCATCTATTCTTTCTCTCACCTTCTCTTGTTGTTGTTTCTGGTGTTGGTTTTACGGCTGGAGAAGCACAAACGATCTGAGAAATCGCTCGATTCCAGTGCCTCATTAGTAGAAGTAACATGGGGTTTCTGGGCCATAGTGATATATCACTCATTTTCACTCAATCAATGATAAATCACTCAAATAAATTGAATGACCTTGAAAAATATTCAAGTCTTTCTCAAATCCTCCAAGTCGTTGACCACCGCGCGCCAGTGCCCGTGAGCAAGAGTGTGAATTTTGTCTTTCAGAATTATTCTCTTCTCGTCTTTGTTATTCAAATCAAGTTTGTTGAATTGTATGACTTTCGCGATTACGCGTAATCGCCATTGTTTTACAAAATTGTTTGACTTTCATCTTCACAGTTTCTGTGTAAATATTATGATCGTGCAGACTGGTGACGCGCAGGTGGAACAATAGTTGAAAGTTAAACAATTATTACAACTTTCGCGATTACGCGTAATCGCCTTTGTTGTGATAATTGTTTGACTTTCGCGATTACGCGTAATTCTCACATGTTATTAATAAATTCAGATTTTATATTCACAATATCACCAAGAGGGACCCAAGGATTAAATTTATCAGGATAACCAGACCACTTCACAAACGCTCGTTTGTTTTTATTATCCCGCTTCAAGACTTTTTCAACGCGAAAGATTTCTTGTTTCGTGGGCAGAAGTTCCGGCTCATAGAAAGAACCTTGTATTTCTTCATCATCCAAGTATTTTATCTTATATGTTATTGGACGGGTATATTGAATTTTATCAACAACAAAAACCTCTTCCGTCCAGTTTGGTGTATCTCCTTTGTCAAAGACTTTTCGCTTGTATTTTGAAATTCTCACTTTATCACCAACTTTGAATTCTGTTTTTGCGTTTGTGAGTGTCTCTTTCCCATATAAATTCAAGTAAACCGCATTTTCATTTTGCTTTTTACTCGCTTCTTCTGGTGTCATTTTTATGCTTCTATGTTTTGACTTGTTATAATTTTTAACCAGTTCAGGCAGCTTATCAATATACTCTGTTGAATTTGAGGCTGTGAACATTTTCCACATTCTGTTTTTCATTGTCCGATTCCATATTTCGACGACGCTGGACTTTTCTTCATTTTCTGTTGAACATATTTGTATCTCATGTTTAGCCAAGAGATCTTTAACATTTTTATTGTAAAATTCTGTTCCTTTGTCAACCCACCGGTGTTTTGGTTTTCTACCTGCTTTGAATATATTATTAAACGCTTTAACGACTTCTTCCCCACGTTTAGTTTTCAAAGGCTCTATCCACCCGTATTTGCTGAAAACATCAATAACCATGAGCAGATATCTCACACCTTTATTCCATTTGCTACACTTTTGCATTTCAACAAGATCCACGGCCCAAATTTCATCTATTCCGTTTGAAATTACTCGGCGCCGAGTAAAGTTTCTTTTCACTGGTTTATGCAGTTCATTGGCAAGATTCTACTGCCAACTTACACTTTCGCTTAAATTCTCCTTACTCGACGCCTCTTTCCGTTTTTTGATACTCCAAGACTCAACTTTTGTTTTACCGCAATCGTATTTCTAACTCCAGCATGCCCCCCCTGTCTTTCTTTCCAGGGAATAGCATCCAAAGATTTCACCATCTTTTTATCTGCTTCATTCTTGCACTTTTTATCATCTCCACAAAGAGAATAATCAACATCGTGTTGCATAGCAACCGCATCTGTTTTCCCAGAAGGCTTCTGATAAATCTCAAGAATCTCTCCAGTGTTTGTATCGAATTTTAACTGCTTTTCCAAAGGATTATAAGGACCAGCATAATTATAACCAGGAAGAGTAGATCCTTTTTTCGGTCTCGGAAGTTTTCCAATTAAGTTATGAATGTCAAAGCTTGAACCTTGAAGAATTTCTGGATTATTTTTATATATTTCAGCAAGATAAGCAGCATCAGCATCTCTGCTTCTCATGCTTTCCAGGAGAAGAATTGATTTTGATCCGATTATGCCCCCGCTTTGCGAGGGCTTAACTAGTTTAAATTCTTCAATTGACTTTCCTTCACAAAACTACTTTTTTTCTTTCCACAACTAACACATATCGATTTCATCATCCATCTCCCATTTTTCGTTTTTGAAAAGTTGTCACTTCCAGGAGCATTATCTGTTTTCTTTTTCTCTTTCACACAATAGGTCAACATTTTGAAAGGATAATTTTAATCTTGAAATAATCTTTGAACAAAACAACAAAATTTCAACATCTCTTCAGTTTTCTCTTCATCACCAGCATATTCAAAATTCATAAATATAATTTTATGTGAAAGTTCTCGTACTTTACGTTTGATTTTCTCTTTCAAGATTTTATCATTCATTTTATGAGCATTTCAATTATCTTAATTGAAATGTTTAACTGAAGTACTTCTGAATAAATTCATAATTCACAATTTGATTGTTTGGATCAAATTTTGGGTTGTGAAGAACCTCAAAAATATTTTTCCCATGCTGCCTTTCAAGCAGATAATAAAGACACCAATATCCACACAAAACACTGCTTCTTTCTTGAATTTCATCAGGAGAATAAAATAATTTTTTTCTTGATTTTCTCAAGTATTTCTCAACTTCTTTTGGCATATTCAAACCAAAAGAATCGAAATATTCGCAAACATTTTCATCTACATTTCTCCAACAAATCCAATGTGTTCCTGGTCCTGAAAAATCATCAAGATTAATTATTCCACATTCTTTTTTTCTCGGTTTTTTTGGAAGATTTATTCCAAGGTCTTTAATCCAATTCTCAAGATCAAGGCTTGAAAGAGGTTTATTCATGTCGAAGACCTGGGTCACTCCACGACTCACAAAATTGCTCCCAATACTGGAACTCCCTTGAATGGGCTGTTTGGTCCAAGAATCAATCCATCTCCCTCTTTTGGTTTGGATTTTTTGTGGGGGTGGGGGGGGGGGGGTTCTTCTTTCCAACACCTTTTCCTTTCATAACAAACATTTTTTTGTTCTTGCTGGAAGAAAAGGTTCAACCATCAGTCCTCTTCCAGCAGGATCAACATGCATGCCTTTGCCAGTTGCTGTGCTCCCCTTTCCTGTCAAAAGAAATCCACCACTTTGCTTCTTCATCATTCTGAATCTTTTTATCCCTGAGCCCGTCTTAAGTGCATCTGTAATCTGCTTTTTTGTGCTTCAGTAAGATAATTCTGGTATTTAACTAATTGGTCAACTTTATTCTGTGGAATTGAGAAAAGCGCACCACCTTTGAGAAGTTTTTCAACCGCACCAGAAGCAAGTCCAGAAAGTCCAGCAAGTCCCATTGTTTTTGCAACACTTCCAAGTGCAGGAGCTGCTATTCTTCCAAGATTAGCCAATGTTGAAAAAAGGTTTCCACCTTTTTGTTTTCTCATTTGAGTAATACTCAACCTTAAATCAGTTGCACTTCCATCTTTTTTGCTTTTATCAATCCTTGCAATTTGTGATTTTGTCAACATCAATTCATCTGAACCACTAAGTTGAGAATGTTTCAATCTCAAAGAAAGTGGACACTTTTTATTTGCCGCCTCTGCCTAATTATCCTTTTGTCCATCTGTCAAACTCACACCATATCTGAAATATTCCGTCATTTTGATGACAGTAAATTATTTCACCATCAATTTCCCAGTGGAGTTATATATCTCAATATCCTGTTCATAAATAATAAGAACATACACAGTATAATTAGCATTTGTTCCATCACTGAGATTATAATGAAAGGATAACTTTGTTGTTCCATCTTTTATTCCCTCTTCTTGATTTCTCAAGTCGAAATAAAGGAACGAAAAGATACTTTCGAAATTATTTCTATTCAGAACAGTTTGACAAATATCATATGCATTTTGATTTGATGAATACCCTTGAATATCCCTGAACATTCTTGCTATTTCTGTTTTTGGATAGTAAAAAGCTTCTGGATATTTTTTCCCATTTGCAACTTCAAGATGACATGATTCAATTTTTCTGTCATTTGCTACATTGAAGGTATCATAAAGAAATGGATTTTCAGTTTGTGAATCTTTTCTTGCATCATTTGATGTCCACACAAATACATGCCTTGGCTTTTGAATTCCACTTGTTATTTTGAAAACC
This sequence comes from Parazoanthus atlanticus, assembly GCA_025448195.2. Taxonomy (NCBI): domain Eukaryota; kingdom Metazoa; phylum Cnidaria; class Anthozoa; order Zoantharia; family Parazoanthidae; genus Parazoanthus; species Parazoanthus atlanticus. The sequence goes on along the minus strand of JAOEHT020606342.1, from coordinate 10,388 downwards.
CCATTTTTGTTTCTTCCTGAATCATTTGATTCAATCTCTTCTCGAAGATAAGGCCACTTTCGAGGTTTTGCATAATTTGCAAGATAAAGTTGTTGACCTTTTCCATTGAAAGTTATTCTTGGAACAAGCAGCCTCATTCTTGTTATCACAACTCGGCAATCATCTGCTGCTTGCCAAATCAAATTATCATCTGATTCAAGATTGAATTCAAGTGTGACTTTCGTGTTTGGAAGGATTTCATCACCAAGTGATTCAAAGAATGAATATCTGTTCAATGGAATTTCTGTATTAACATCTGCAGATGCTCCAAGAAAAGCTTTTCTTGCGGCAAATCCTTTATTGTATGCAGCTTGAGCAGGTCGCTCTTCAGCATTGCGATTTGTATCAAGAAAATAAAATTGATTCGTGCCCATTATATGGGTAAATTGCTCTGAATAATCAAGAAGATTCTTGATATTAACAGCTTGATTACATGGTTCACAATCACAGACTGGAATACCATTTACATCAACCTTCAATTTGTTGATCAGAGAATGAGAACTATTCACAATTCCATTATGATCATTTCCTGCAATAGCTGATCCATCTGCAAGTTTCTCAACCTTGAATGTAACATCGAATCTTGCATTATACCAATCAAAAGGTGTAATTTCACCAGAATTATCAACATTGAACTTATAACCAACCTTCTTTTGATGTTGGTTATTTCCAACAGTTGAACTAATTGCTGTTTCCAATTCAGTGGAGACATCTTCATATCTTTCCACAAATTCCGAACTCCTGAAATCAATAAAATCTCTCGTATTTTAGAGAAAAGATTTAAATTTTTCAATTTAAATCTTTTCTTCAGACGCACCTACATGTTTAATATTCTGCTTAACTGTTCGTTAATTTCTTTTCTGCTTTGTGCACTGATTTGATAACCCTGTTCTTCAAGGAATCTAAATTTATAAGAATTATTCCAGAAGTTATTGGTTTCTTTTCTTTCTGTTCTCCAATTGCAGGAACCTCAGGTTCTTCAGGTGGTCCTTCAATTGCAGGAACAGCTGGAGCTCCTTCAATTGCCTCTTGTTCTTTCTTTTTCTGTTTTTGATCTTCCTCAAGTTTTTCTGCTATTGGTTGGAGAACATCAGTGATTGGTTTGAAAGTTTCCTTCAAAGCTTCACTCTTTCTTCCTTTAAATCTTGCCCCATCTTCAAATCTTGTCGAATAGCTCTTCTCAATTGAAAGGCTTGAATATCTGGAGTGACCTTTTTCAGATAATATTGAATATCCATTTTAGGAAATATTAATATTCCAAAATGGAAATTCAAAACTATGACGATAATTCGAAGAAATCAAATTTCAAGCAGTTGTATGATTTCATGCCTGATCGATTGCTTCAGGAAGTTAATTTGCGGTCCAAGTGCTTGTGGAAAAACTAATCTTCTGACACATATTCTTCGCAAACCTCTTGTCCACTCTGACAAGATTTATCTCTATTCGAAGAATCTTCAGCAGGATAAGTATGAGAATATTTGTGAGACATTTGACGAAATCAGTGAAAACCAAGAACTTGATTAGAACGTCATGGAAACAAGCAATGATGAAATAATTACTCTCAGTGAACTTCCACAAAAAAAAATCAGAAGATGGTTATTTTCGATGATTTCCTTTGTGAAAATCAGGTTAAAATGATTGATTATTTCATCGGTGGAAGAAACAGAAATTGTAGTTGTATTTATCTTTCTCAGAGCTTCTATAAAACACCAAAGGATATCAGATTGAATTCTTCACACTTTTGTATTTACGGATGCCATGGTAAAAGGGAAAGAGAACTCATTTCAAATGAACTGCAAACAGAACCAGACATCTTCAAAAAAGCAACAAAGGATCCACTTTTGTTTCTTTATGTTGACACTCAAAAAAAAAAAGAATTTCGAAGAATTTTTCTGGTGAACTGTAAAATGGGAAGATTCAATAATTTGACTCATGGAAGATCAAGAAGGGGCCCAGCAGGTCCACCTGGTCCTGGATTCAAAAACGATTCAGACGGAAACTTTGATGCAGAAGACATGAAGCTGACCAATCTTCAGAAATGCACAGATGCAAAAGATGCTGCCAACAAAAAATATATTGATGATTTCTTGAAGGGAGGTGATCTTTCTTCCACTGGAAAGTGGAGTGGTTCCTTGAAAACAATTGGATCTTCAGTTGATCTCGGATTTGTTTCAAGCAAGGGACAACTCTTCAGCTTTGGAATGAAAGTTGGAAAAGATCCTTCTTCAGGACTTGGTCAATCAAAGTTCACGATAACAAAGCTCTGTGATCAAAATGTTGAAGTGATGTTGAATCCTTGGTTTGATGTTCTTCAAAACAAACCTTCACTTGCAGAATCAAGTTGAATGGTTCAACTCTTTCTCTTGAAACTGGAAATGATCTTGAACCTGTGAATATTGTTGAAGTTGAGTGTTATGCAATATTTGGATATGTGACTAACAGAATCGGACCAAAAAGAGAAACAGGTCTCAGACGTTCAAGAGGTCCAAAAGGACAAAAAGGAGAGAAAGGAGATCAAGGAGCAAAAGGAGATCCTGGACCACAAGGACAAAAGGGAGACACAGGATCAAACGGATTTCCAACTGACAAAAACGGAGATTATGATGCAGAAGACAAAAAGATAATCAACACTGGAGATCCTTCAAATCAAAAGGATGCAGCAAACAAGGAATATATTGACAATCTTTTCGCTCGCGTGATGATGTCAAGAAATGTATTTTCAAAGGGAATTGTCATGGAAGGAGGAAGAATTGAAGGACTTCCTTTTCCTGCTGCAAATGCTGATGCAGCAACAAAAACTTATGTTGATCGATATGTTGCTTCAAAAAATTCTGAATTGAAAACCTTTGTCGAAAGTGAGGATAAGAAACTCACAACGAAAATAAATAATGGTGACATGTACTGCTCCGTCAGCACAAAAAATATGTTGAATCTCAAGTCTGGTGATTTCGGTGGTGGAGCCAGCTTCAATGTATTCGCCTTTGGAGAAGAAAATATTTTACCAACAAGTACCATAATGCACCTTCTCATGTTATCTGTACTCTTAAGGGTAACAGGGGATCACTCCTTGTGGATCTTGGAGAATTCAAACGTGGAAAATATGGTGTTCGTGTTGAGGCAATGATTGATCCTGATGATGATGAAAGCAGTTTTGATCTCAATGTCAGAGGAACTGCAGGAGTAGTTACAGCTCAGAGTCGATACAAGGGAAAGATAGATCCTCATGCTATTGCAATAGATCTTGAGATTGAAACAAGAATTGATGTTCCAAACTTGAGAATCTGTTGATATTACCCATGTTCCTGGAAAAGAGATTGCTCTTTACATTTTTGGAAGAGGAGGAGAAGGACATGTTGATCCAATGATTGTTGACAACATTGATTATCATGAAAAGATAAAGATTCCAAGATACAGATCTTTTGAATTACCAGTTGACAGAAGAGATGAAATAACACTGAAAACAACATTCACTGGTCATCTTGTTAATCAGAAATCATTTCTGGATAAACCTTTTGTCAAAGAAGATGACAGTAAAAAAGACTTCTTCAAACTTGTCAAACATGACGACAGAACACCTGGAAAATATTTCGCTTTCATATTTCCATGTTTGATTTCACTTGACTCATTTAAACTTTCACAAGAACGAAATACAAGTAATGGTAGTTGGCAGATGAGATACTTTGATGAGAAAGACGGAACAGTGAAAAGTGGATGTGATCCATTTATCTGGTCTGGAACAGAATTTACAATTTCAATGAATGATAATGTTGCTAAAGTTTTCCAGCTTGTTCATGTTTCTGGTGAATTCAGTTCTCTTTCACAGAATAACAAGATCTTTCCAATTACGTTATTCTTCAAGAAGCCTTCTTTTGAAGATCAAATGAAATCATCTGATCTTTAAAAGATGAAAGAAGTTGATCAAAGAAGATGGATTTTCCAAATAATCAAGGGAAAAATATCAACTTATCAGAAGATTCTCTCTAATAAGTGTTGTAAAATTAAGAAGGAAAAACCAGAAGGTGAAGATTACTTGAAAAGAAGTCATTCATCTTTTGCTGCTATTCCATTCAAAAAACTTTGTAAAAATTGCAAGAAATCTGATAAAATCAGAGATAAATTCATGCAAGATTTCAAGAAAATTTTTATGAAATCATATGATATTTAAAATGCTACTTAAACAGAAAAAGAATCTCGAAGAGTTAAGTGAAGAAGATTTAATTGTTGAAGAAATTGAAATTGAGAAAGTTATCCAACCAATTAAAATTCCGACAACGGATGAAATGAGAGATTGGGTAAAGGAAATTATAAGAATTTATTCTCCTAAGTTCTTTGAAGAAAATCCATCTCCAACAGATGACGACTTGAGAAATGAATACTTAAAAATTAAGCAAAAATGGAAAGAAGAAAACGAAGAAAATGAAAAGAAAAAGTTTTGTTAAATATGATATGATTTCATATGATATTTAAAATGGTTGGAAAGATAACTCTGATTTATGGCCCAAAGCTTTCTGGAAAGACAACAGAAGTTCTGAGATTGATACAAAGATTTCAACACGCAGGGAAATCATGTTTTCTTTTGAAAAATCCAAACACACAAAAAGAATTTCTCGAAATGTTTGATGTGATTGCATTGGATGAAGTGAATTTTTTCGATGAAATCGGAAAGTTTGCAGATGAACTTGCAAACAAGGGAAAGATCGTTATCTGTTCTTTGTTGAACTCAGATCCAAGAATTGGAGATCTTATTCCAATTTCTGAAGAGTTAATTAAACTCGCAGCGATTTGCTCTTGTACTGAGGAAGCCGTTTTCACGAGGAAAGACGCTTCTTCGCCAGTTTGCAGAAAATGCTTTTCCCATGAATGCTTAAATTCTTAATTTCTCCTTTCAAAATGAAAAGAGATACGAAGAATGAGTCTTCAAGTAATAAACGGAATATTTTCAACTTCAATCACATTTCGAAGGAACTTTATGAAGAAGATATTCAAACTCTGAAGAAGTTTTACAGGTTTTATCATGAGAAGTGGTGGTGTTATAACAAAGCTTTGAAGAATTTCAAGAAGAAATCGCTTACTCTTAATCTTCTTGCCGCAGGATCAATTGTTTCTGGAGCAGCAGCAGGAGGTGTTACTCTGAATCCAATCGTTCTTGGAACTCTTACTGCAATTGGAATAATCGCAAAGGTAATCAGTGATTTCAAAAAATACGACAAGAAGGTTGAATCCACGAAATACGCAGCAACGACTTACAAGAAAGTTCTGGATGAGTTGAGAATGTATCTTCGCGGAGGAAAAGAAATGTACGATCATGAAAAGTTCATTCAATCGATAAAGATAATCGATGATACAATCGTTGACAGTTGTCCAAGTTGAAACAAAATGGGAAAGAAAATATCACAAAAAATTTGTTTGAAGAAGAAAAATAATTTCTTGGAAATTATTTTTCATTTCTATTTTCCATTTTTTTTGTTCCAGAAATAAACCCTTTTAATACTAAAGAAAGTGTATAAAATGAGACGACTTTGCAGAAACGAATTTAGTTCGAAAGATTCGAAGGATAAAATGTCTTCTTCTGTTGTTTCAATCAAAAAATTCAATGCACAAAATATTGGAGAACTTGAAAAGAAAAAAGCAAGAAATGGATTCAAATATAATTCTATCCCAATTAAATATGATGGAAAACCATTCTTTCTTAAACTGAATGGAAGACTCATTTTCTCAAATGATGGGAATCATTCAATCGGAATCAATACTGATGACGAAAACACAAAATCAAAAAATTATTCAATCGGAACCAATACTGATGAAAACACAAAATTATTCAAAGAGATTTGGAAAAAGTTATCATCGCTTGGTGAAGAAATTGATTGTGAATGTGATTTTAAGCTCATTAAAGGAAAGGATTCCCAAAAGTTTATTCAAAACTATTCACTGATAATGGACGAATAACAGCAAGATTCTGGGAAGAAAAAAAGAAAATTCACAAGAATCCGAATGATCTTCTCAGAGTTCCATTTGATGGAAGAATTCAAAGTATTTATCTCGGAAAAGGTCAAAAGAGCATTACTCTTGTAGCAAAAGAAGTGTTTATTGACAAGATAATTGATCCAGAAAGTTTTCTTGATTATTTACTTGAAGATTCTGATGATTCTGATGATGAAAGTGATGTTGAAGGATATGACATTGTAATGTGAAATTTTGATTCAGTATGAATCAAAATTCGACGCAGGCTTCGCTTTCTTTCAACCAACACTCTTTACAGCAGTATTTCTGCTTCTCATGGCAGCAAATCCCTTTTCCACATATGCCTTCAGTTTTGCATTCTTTGCAGAGAGATCTCTGTTTTTTGTGGATGCATATTCTTTTTCCCTCTGTGCCTGCTTCTTTACATTGCTTGCAAAGGTAATTTTGCTTTCCATGGCAGCAAATCGATTTTCCTCCTGTGCCTGCTTGTTTGCATTTGAGACAAACATTTCGTCTTTTCCCATGACTGCATATACACTTTCCTGGACATTCCTTGCAGGTGTATTTTTGTCTTCCATGTCGGCATTTATAATGATCTCTTAGTATTTTAAATCATCATAAATGGAAAATGAAATGAGTTTTTCACCGCAGGCAATGAAATTACTGAAGAATTTTTACATTAGAAAAGATGAAACAATTGATCAACTTTTCAGAAGAGCATGTCACGCTTTTTCAGGAAAAGATGTTGAACTTGAGAAAAGACTTGAAATACCTTGAAAACAGATGGTTCATTTTCTCGTCTCCAATGCTTTCAAATGCACCAAAAAAAGGAAGAAGTGAAAAGGACAAAGATCTTCCGATTTCATGCTTCATTAATTATGTTGGTGACTCAATTGAAGGTTTGATAAATCACTCCGGAAACAAGACGTCTTGCTGTATCAGGAGGTGGTGTTGGTGGTTTCTGGGGGGAAGTCAGATCTCCATGTGAAAAGTCTCCAGAAATAATTCCATTTCTTCACACTTTGGATGCAGATATGTGTGCATATAGACAAGGATCAACAAGAAAAGGTTCTTACGCTGCTTATCTTGACATGAATCATCCAGAAGTGAAGGAATTCATCGGAATGAGACTTCCAGGAAGATATATTAACAGAAGTAATTTCAACATCCATCATGGATTGAACATCAATGACGAATTCATGAATTGTGTGAAAGAAGACAAAGAATGGAATCTCATCGATCCGAAGACAAAGAAGATAACAGAAACTCTCAAAGCAAGAGAACTCTGGAAGCTTCTTCTTGAGACAAGATCAAGAAGTGGGGAACCCTATCTCAATTTTATTGACACTGTCAACGAAGCTCTTCCTCAGGAATTGAAGGATCATGGTAAGAGAATATAATCATCTAATCTCTGCAATGAGATTCATCTTCCAACTTCGAAAAATAGAACTGCTGTCTGCTGTCTTTCTTCTGTGAATCTTGAAAAGTTTGATGAATGGTGGACATGCACTGAATTTATCTCAGATATGGTTACAATGCTTGATAATGCTCTTGATTTATTCCTTGAGTTTGCTCCAGATTCTCTCTGGAGAGCAAAAGAATCTGTGAAAGAACACAGACCAATTGGTCTGGGAGCATGCGGGCTTTTTCCCTTTTCAGACAAAAGGGATTGGATCCTGAAAGTGAAGAAGCGAAAGAGATGAACGAAAAAATATTTCATCTGATCAAAGAAAAAGCTTTGAAAAGAAGCAAAGAACTTGGGCAAGAAAGAGGAGTTCCTGAAATGTTGAATGACAGAAGAAATTCACATCTTCTCGCCGTTGCTCCCAATTCCAATTCTTCAATACTTCTTGATACATCTCCAGGAATTGAACCTTTGATCGGAAATGCTTTCGTTCACAGAACAAGAGCTGGAAGTGATCTTGTGAAAGACAAATATCTTGTTTCTCTTCTTGAAGAAAAAGGACAGAACAATGATTCTGTCTGGGATTCAATCATTTCAAATGAAGGATCAGTCCAACATCTTGATTTTCTTTCTGAAAAAGAAAAGAAAGTATTCAAGACTGCATTTGAACTCGATTAGAAAATTCTCTTCGAACTTGCGTCTGACAGGCAAAAGCACATCTGTCAGGGACAATCTCTCAACTTGTTCATCAATCCAATGGTCACAAAATAATACTTCTCAGATTTGCATATTCTTGCATGGGATCTCAAAGTCAAAGGTCTCTATTATCTGAGAACAAGACCTGAGGCAAGAACAACTATAAAAGCAAAGAACTTCTGCAGGAGTTTTGAAGAATGCAAATCTTGCATTAATTAATTTTTGATTTATTTCTGACATTATTAAAATGGTTGGAAAGAAATATCAATGTTGTCACAGAAAATATAAATACCGATGCCTTGAAAGTGGAGGAAGTTCATTATGTTCACATAGCATACAAAAATCTCAATGCAGAAACTGTGGTGGATCTGATATTTGTCAACACAACAATCGAAAATCTAACTGCAGAGACTGTGGTGGAAATCAGATATGCCAGCATAACAATCATAAATCTCACTGTAAAAACTGTAATGACCCAATCAAGATAATCATTAAACATTGGATTTATTCTCACAGACAATTAGACAGAAAGTATAACCGATATGATCCTGACAAATTTATTAAATACGTATGTATTTATTATACATACGTTCAACATGGCGGCGCAACGGCTCAAAGGCATTTTGCAGAGAATGTTCATTTTCTATCTTTTTTACATTCTCTTAAGAGGTCTACAACCTGTTGAAACATCACTAAGGACTGGAGGCGTTTCTTGCTTCTTTTCTGTTGCCAAATCTCTCACTCGTGTTGAGTTATCGACAAACACTCGCCGAGTAACGACCAAGCTGCCCAAGGTCCCTTTCCAGTTCAAGTTATCCAAAGTTTGCCAACTTATGAAATACTGCTCCCTGGCTACACTGAATCTACTAGCTGGAGACATATCACTTAACCCAGGATGGAATCAACCAGTTCTAAACAAGCCTGGACTCAATGCGTAAGCGTGACTTCTACCATAGGAGAGCCCAGAAAACAAAGACAGACAATGGCTGGATCGTCTACAAAGACTTGAGAAACAAAACAACGCGTCTCATTCGAGACTCCAAGAGAAATTATTATTCTAACGTCATCAATGCCAACAAAAAGGATCAGGGGAAACTCTGGAAAACACTCAAGTCTGCCATTTCGAACACAACAAAGTCTCCCCACGTTGGATCGCTTGAAACAACAGCTGGCATAAAACAAGAACCTCATGAGATCGCACATGGATTTTCTGACTATTTTCGTACCGCTGTAACGAAAATAAGAAGCAACTTACAGGCTGTTTGCACGAGACCGAAATCACGAAAATCCAGTGCTGTTCTCCGACTATCTTCAATCAAGGAGGATTTTGTATGCAGTGAATTGAGAAAGATAAAGGCGACAAAGTCGACTGGTTTGAACAACATCCTTGCTCGACTCTTGAAAGATGGTGCAGTTGTCATCTCTAAACCGCTGACTATCTTATTTAATCGATCCCTTACTGAAGGAAGTATACCATCCGATTGGAAACACGCTACCATCACACCAATACATAAATCTGGACCTACAACTGATGCTGCCAATTACAGGCCAATTTCTACACTGCCTGTATTCGCGAAGATTCTTGAACGAGCTGTACACACCATGGTCTACTCATACCTTCAGGAGCACCGACTACTGTCAAAATATCAGTCTGGCTATCGACCTCTGCACTCTACCTGCACCTGCCTTGCAGATGTCACCAACAAGCTCCTACACAATATGGACAAAGGCCAACTCACTGGTATGGTCTTTTTAGACCTTTCCAAGGCCTTTGACACCATAGACCATTACCTAATGTTAGATAAACTGATTTCCCTTGGATTTTCAGACACGGCTGTCGTATGGTTCAAGGCGTATCTTACAAATAGAACTCAAAGTGTACGTGTTAACGGTGTTGTTTCAGACCCCCAATCCATTCAGTTTGGGGTCCCACAGGGTTCAATATTGGGACCTTTACTATTCATAACATACATAAACGATTTGCCATCCGTAGTTAAGAACTGTGACATCCAGCTTTATGCTGACGACACTCTGCTCTTTTATAGTAGCAACTCAATTGAAGACATAGAATCCTGTTTGTCAGCAGATCTAAGTAGCATAATCAGTTGGCTTGATAGCAACTATTTGTTTTTGAATTACAAAAAAAACCAAAGTCATGCTCATGGGAACTCACCAGAGACTTGCCAAGGTAAACGATTTCTGTATCTTGGCGAACAGTAAGACCCTCGGCAGAGTATATCAGTTTAAATACCTTGGACTTGTGCTAGATCCAACACTATCGTGGAAC
>JAOEHT020606231.1:0-15750 GCA_025448195.2 Parazoanthus atlanticus | reverse complement strand
ACTTGCTTAAAACCTGTATTGACGTTACAACATTCAAACGCTTCTTTCAGAACCGGTGACAACCAATCAACACGTGACATTACCAACATATTTAGTCAAATAAGTTTGACATAATCATTATGAACACTATGTCAAAATATAATGACTAGAACAACTTTGTTCATTACTGCTTGATTATGTCTTATTTGTATATTAGGAAATAATGTTAAAGTTTTGATCGAATTTAGAAAAATTTATTAATTTCCTTTCTTTGTTGATTTTATTCGCATCATCTACAGGTCAGTAAATGATACGCGGCGTAAAGACACTGAGCTCCAATAACTTCCTTTCTTGGTTGGCATTGCTCTTTATAGATGTTAATCAACATTCTTTCAAATAGCTGCATACAACGGTAATTAGTTTTGGTGTAATTATATTCTCCTTACTAGGTACTCGCTGGCGTCATGTGTCAGGCCGGCTGAAGCAGATCGAAGCTGGACCCAATGGAGTAGTCTGGGGGGTCAACAAGGCAGGACATATCTATTACCGAGCAGGTGTTAGTCGCAGCAACACCATCGGAAGGCGCTGGGTTCGTGTTCAGGGACGACTAAATCACATCACTGTAGGCTGCACGGGTATTTTTGGAGTGAACAGGAGCCACCAAATATGGCGTTATTACGGTACGTCAACGTTTGTATGTAGTAAACACTGCTAATATTTTTTCATTTTTCAAGTATGGACAGGGTTTCAGTATTCGCACGGTACCATAGACCAATTGCATAAAACGCCCCAGTGGCCATAAACAATAACTTCAAGTCGAGGTCAAGTTCCAAGTTCTCATACATTTGCTGTATTTCTGCATTTCTAGCCTCGACTCAAAGTTTTTGTTCATGGCCACTGGGGCGTATTATGCTTCCATGATTTTCACACTTGAATAAACAAACAAGCCGCGTGATGTTTTGTATCCATTTTTAGAACATAGATGCTCAGCCAATCAGAACGCGCGTCATATCGTATCTATTTTCTAATACTACATGTAAAATATGTCACCCTCAATAAACAATGTGTCTTTATTTACTATATTAGTTTGGCAGTGCTATTTTTTTCATTTTATATTGTTGTTATTCCCATAGTTAGCTATTATCTCTTCGTGCATGTGATCCCTTTTTATCGCGTGTTTGTGCGCGTGCTTGTTATTCTGATATGTTTGTTTACGTACGTGTGCCTGCTCGCGCGCTTTTGTTTTGCTTATCATATCACGTAAAACGCATATCATTTATTATCGTTTTTAGTCTCAGGTTTAACGTGTGTTCAGTGGCTGTGCTAAAGCCGGGGTCAAACGGGCACGAGACTCGGAGAGTCAATGAGAGTTGATGAGAGTTCAAACTCTCACTCTCGTTTGACCCGGCCGCAAACTCTCATGCACTCTTATCGACTCTCGAGCGCTCTCATCAACTTTAAACGTCTTCAAAATTTCGATGAGTTTCACACGTTTGTTGAGCGACTCTTGTCAACTCTCATGGACTCTCATCTTCGTTTGACCGCGCGCATGAGAGTTGAACAAAACTCTGATCCAAATCTTGTCACTCAACTCTCATACAACTCTCATGGTCGTTTGACGCGGGCTTAACATAGCGAATGACTCCTCTGAAAATGTTCTACAATTGGCCGAGTCCAGTTGCAGCTGATTGCACACACGTTATCCTACTGATGATCAGTTACTGATCAATTTGCTTTCCATTTCAGAAATATATAGTTGGCTGTTTATTTTGAGTATATAACTGGGGTTTATGTTATTTTGTTCTTACTTCTACTGTTTGGTATTTACAATGCAGAATCTGATGGGTGAATGGCTCCCGCCAGAAGCTTCAGACATCAAGGGGCCACCGAAGGACAACGCCGTGTTAGGTCACATTATACAACGGCTTTTTAATATTGTCTCTCCACCGGAGGTATGCAGTTATTTCTTGGACGTAAACACTCGTTCTACTCGATTCATCTCAAAATACTTTCACCATAGTATATGCGAAATTAATTACGTTTGTTGAATGTTGTAGGATCTTCTTTTCTTACGTCATTTTTTTGCGTTTGAAGGCCAACGATATAAGTGAGCTATCTTAAAGCTCTTGCAAAACAGATAGATAGATGTAATATTTTTAGCTTCAAGATCTTAGCGTCAATTGTATATTTGAGACCTATATTTAATGTTTGCAGTTTTAAAATCTTAGAGGTAATTGTACTTAAACTAGAAGACTTCATAATTATAGGGTAATTAGACTTGATGTATATTTATAGATATTTAGACTTGTAGATTTAAATGTTTGTAATTTGAAATTTTTAGCGTTAAACTTTCTTGTTTAACTTGATAATGTAAGAGCCACAAAGTGGATATTATCAATATATCATTATTATTATTATTATTATTATTATTATTAACACGTTATAGGAGAAAATAACTCTTTCTACAAATAATGCAAACACAATCCTGTCTCAGGTGCTGAAAGTATGGTACGGGTGGCCAAGTTTGGAGGACGATTGAAAGTTTACCATGTATAAATCAGTTATTGAATTGAGAAGATTACAGTTATTACAGTTTCTTCCGTTCAATTGTAGCCACTCCTCAAAGCAATTTATACAACCTACTTTTCCAGAACAAAAATCTTATAACCTCTTTAAGAAATGTTCGACCTTTTACCATCCCTGTCTGTAAAACAAATCGTTACAAATACTCCTTTATAATTTCAGGTGCTAAACGTCACAACGATACCTCTTCTGGCTTAGTTTAATTTTTCAGTAATGTAATTATTTAAATTTAGTTTTTAACATGTTAAATAATTTTTAAACAAAACCATTTTAATTGTAAACCTTATCAATTCATATTTTTTTCTACGTAATTAAGAAGGTCCGGGTATTTATTATTAATAAAACATCTATCTATGACTGCTGTAGCGAACTGAGTTGAAATTGAGTGTTCGCCCGTATGATAAATCATTAACTGATATAACAAAGCCCTCAAATGTATTGATCCTTCAACGATTCTCTTTGTAAAGGGGTTTATTGGCATCATTCAATCATTTTGATAAACATACTTGGATTAGACATCTAAGTGACTTGTTTTGAAAGCAGCATCGAGAGTTTTTTTTCTATATCAAAAAAGCAGCCGAGAAACTCGCATTGAAAATTTGAGAAAACTGCAACTGAAAACATCTTAAGAACAATATCTTTCCACATAGCAGAAAACGTCTTTTCCCCGTGATGAGTTTGTTTACATATCTTGGTTGTATTTTCGCAAATAAGCTCAAAACTTGATGATACAGCTAAGTTTTTTGTACTTATTAATCGTAATCATTATAATATTAATAAAAATAATATTAATAGTGGTTTATTGATATTGATTTCAATATTGATAATTATAGCAAACGGTATCCATTTATGCGGAGGAATATTTTTGACTGATGATAATTAATAATATAACACTAACTTTACTGCGTAATTTATACATTACAATCATTAACGTATGCATCAGTGAGATCGCCCTCTACTGCGGTATACATCTACTGTGTTTCTGACTGCGAATTAACAGTGTTGCCTTTTTGTCTCCTAGCCACCGCCGCCTCCTCCGGAATTTCCTCCATTTCCCATTAAAGTGTGTCTGTTGGGAAAGTTTTTCAGTGGCAAGACAAGCACCTCGTTGAGATTGGTTCAAAGTAAGTATTGTATTAGTGTTGTATTGTATTGTGAAGTTCGGCGAAACATAGTAACCCAACGGAGCGTACCGGTGCCTGAACAACTGATGCAATCATAACCATGTGATTCAGCTGCAAGGCTGCTGGGTTTAAAACTTCAATAAAACACTTACTTACTGACTTACCTACTTACTTACTGACTGACTGACTGACTGACTCACTCACTCACTCACTCACTCACCCACTCACTCACTTACTTACTTACTTACCTACTTACTTACTTACTCACTCACTCACTCACCCACTCACTTAATTACTTACTTACTTACTTGCTGCCTATTTTGTAGCGCACGCTTCAGTGTTATTACATTCTTTTGTATATTCACTTAGTTCGGTGATTGCGTGTACTTACTTCGTAATGTAATTATGATATATGATGTAAAACGTGGATTGTTCGTTCTTTTCTTACCCATTCGAACGTTTGTTCAGTAACTGTTCTCACATGTTGTGTTGCTACTCTTAACATGTTCAGTGCCGATTGGTCTGGTATTCATTGGTAATAAAAACCAATTGTATAATTGCACTTTTTAAGCATCCTACTGATGATCAGTTATTAACCTATCTTTTGTTTCAGCGACGTATTTGTTGTGTGTGCAGTTTTTAAAAATATGACCCAAACATGCCAATCCTGTGATATATTGTTACTAAAAACCTGTTTCCAATACTTTCAGACCACCGTCTGGTTCACCTTTCTGTCGACGATCTCGTAGCTCAAGCCATCGAAGCCCACAAGAATGGAGAAATTATCGAAGTCCCAGAACCCGAAGAACGACAAGTAATTCAAAAACAAATTACAGTTGTTTGTTTCACCTTTTAAGTGCTTAGTTTAACTTTTTTTAACTGACTCTAAAAAGCGAAACTATAATCTTGCACAAAATTGTTGGAACTAGGGTCTCCCCAGTGATGTTAATAATTTCGTCCCCCCTCCCCCTGTCCAAAAGTGCCAGGTACCCAAGTCAACCTTGAGTGTGGGAACGGAAGAAATTTCAAAAAAAATGTGCAAGAACCTTTAGTTTTCCCACAAAGCATAAACGTCTAAAACCGTCCCAGGTATTTTGTGCAGGATTTTAGTTTGTAAAAACGCTTTGCAGCAATTGATTTCAACCTTCTTTCCGTTGCTGTCAGGAGGAAAAGAAAGGAGATGTGGTTCGAGAAAGCAAACCCGACGAACAGGTACCGGGAGAATCTCGCACGTCGTCGTCTCCGACAAACGCCGTCGGTGAAGGGACTGGGGAGCACATCCGGGAAACTCCTAAAGGTTTGTGATAATTGATTGTTCTACGCTCCCATATTCTGCATTATATATAGAAGTGTGCACCATCGGACTTGGTTTTACCGTAGCTGCTAGTGTCTGTCGGTTAATCTGTATCTCCTGCTCGTTCTGCATGGGCCGTTTGCTTGTATGTGTGTGTCTGTCCGTTGAAATTGTCATTTTGGCAGACTAGGTTTATGTGTCTTTTCACCCATAATTAACTATATGTAGGTGTGTTTGTTTGTTTGTTTGTTTGAAAAAAGGTAGCTGTCTTTTTGTTTGTTTCCTTGTTTGGCTGCTAATTGTTGGGCCGAATTTGTCTTTGAATATTTTTCGTTTTTATTTATATTAAAGGCTTCTCGGCAATATTGCAATTAGCAATTCGTTTAAGCTGTTATAACTAATCAGTGTATATCAGTTGAGTCATACTTATTTGATTTCTAGTCTTATGTAAACTAAACTGCAGTCTCTTCTTGAAAGCAACAAATGCGTTGTTGTTGTTGTTGTTGTTGTTTGTTGTTGTTGTTGTTGTTGTTGTTGCCGTTGCTGACTGTTGGTCGATGATTTATAGAAAATGAAGACCCCAACAAACAGCTCGAAAAACAAACCAGCTTTGCCTCAGATTCTGAAGAGAAGAGAGACAAGACCAAAGAGGAAATGGAGAAGGAAGGTGAAGCTAAAGAAAAAAGCAAGTCCGCAGGGAAAGGAAAGGAGCAATCCACTCCCAAGGGACCCCAGGTAAGACTGCCATTAGTCACGTGATTGTAGTTGAAACTCAATAATTCTGTTCACGAAGCTACTGCCAAGCGATTTGGGTTTACCTCGGTGTAAGAACCTCATGACTAACGTCATAGGGTTACATGAGAGATGCACAAATGATGTCACAGTGTCAGCAATGCTGGCTCGTTCTATCGCTGAGGACTGACTATACGGTGCATACTTGCACTCATACTCGACAAAATTTAGTTTTAGTTATGGGAGGTGAATTAACGTCATTGACGTGCTCGACGACTGGTAAACGTCAGGTAGATTGTCCTGAAATGTTTAATTTAACTCCCATAACTAAAGCAAATTTTCCAATCTAGGAGTGGAAGAGTGCAACGTATCAATATTTTTGGGCCGACTTATCGCCCTTCACCACTGGTGAACCCAGTCTGATGTTAGTCAGACTGGGTGACGTTAGTCTTCGGTTCTTACACTGAAGTAGAGCCAGCGATTTAGTATGACTAATTAATGAGTTTGAATTACCCATGTGCCGTCTTCTTTTAAGATATTAAAAATATGTGACGTAGAATGGTTGCAATACCACCCCCCTTGTTGTTCACTATGATTATATTCGCCAAGAGTGGAGGCTGCCACTACAATTGATTTACCTTACAACTAAAGATGACCCAACGCTGGAAATTTGAACTGAAGAAATTGCCAAACTAAATAGCTTGATGTCAGCTGTGTGAACAGACTTAGTGATTTGTGACTGCCAATGCGGATTGAAGCACTGTTAAAGTTTCATCTGAGAGCAAAAGTAGTTTTCAACCGAGAATCTCTTTAAGATTTACGGCAAAAGGTTGTTCTCCATTGCAGCGCCAGAAGTGTTTAAATCTGAACTAAAGACTTATTTGTTCAGTATGCAAAGTTGTTATGAGTATACTCATTGTTATTTTAGTTATATTCATGCATCTGTTCAATATCTGTTAATTAGTTATAAGTTTTGTTGAAATTTATAATTCGAACTTTTGCAAAGAATGTAAAGCGCCTTAGGACGGCAACAACTTCTAAAACAGCTGCAGAAAACCGACTTTTCCCTTTCCTCTCCCTTTTGTGTATCATTGAAAAGACAAAAATTAAGCAGATGACTTGACTGAGAACATAACCTGATTTATTATCCAACATTCGTCCCACAAACCTGTTATAATTAATATCTTTAACACAAATATCGTTATTCTGAACGACCTTTTGAGGGGTAAAACAATGTATTGTCACCATAGCATCAGTAAAGCCGATATATCAGAAGGTTGCAATTCAAGAGTATTAACAACGTGTTCTCTGCCAGCCTACATCACGTGCCAAGCTGGGGTCAAAGGCTTATGGGTATCTGAAGAAGGGAAAAGCTACCCCGGATCAGCTGTTAGTCGATATTATGGTGGTGGCAATAAGGTGAGTGTAATCGTCGTCAAGAGCGGGTTCTCTTCGGTACTAAAATACCTACGGCAAGTGACAGCGTCACTCCACAACTCCTTTTCTCCGCTCCTCCTTCTAGACTGCCCTAGAGCCTGGTTACGAGACACGAATTGGCCAATCAGAAATGTGTGGGGATTTGGAGATGGATGCCAAAATGGCGCCTCGAATTGAATTGTTGTAGAAATGTTTGTTAAGAAATTGAGTCACAATATCTTTTTCTTCGGAACAGTTAGAACCACGATTTTAAAAACCATGAATCATGATTAGTAGAACTGCTCAACAAACTTCAAAAGGAGTGTACAAAGCTGCTTTGTTTGTGTTGAACGAACCGTGACCGTGCACATTTCTTTGTTCAAATGTTTCTACTGGTTAGTTGTTCATATGCATTTCAACACCTTTTGTGTTTTGTGCACGGTCAAGGCCAACGAACAAAAGAAGTAGAGAACAAAAACTCACAAAGAAACTGGCCGAGTTTCACGACCAGTTCGTTCTCTTAACTTGCTTAAATTTAGAATTTTCAGAACATTTTCAATCTCCATTTGGTTGAAGTTAACTTTTAGTATCAATACTTAAATAAAATGTTTGTCTCTTTATCTGTTGCAGACAAGTTCCAGAAGGAACAGGCTGGCTCATGGATGGTTTCCCATCGACTCTCAACCAAGCTAAGGTAAGGTGCAATAGTCACGAAAGATACCCCAATCCCAAAGCTAAATCGAGTCTAATCCAAATCATTTTCCGTTTATATGCTGTTCCAAAATGAGTTGAATGGTTAAACTACTCCAAATAAGCCGACCAAAAATGCCCCAACTGTGCAAAACCCTTCTCCGGTCGTCTGTCTAAGACTCTTACAAAAAAACATACGGGAGCTACGTGACGAAAAATGGCGGGAAAACGCGGAGCACGCGCAACACCTGTCAGAAAATGGCGGGAAGCATGGTTTACGACAATATGCCATCCTGACCGTTACTGTGTTCGTCTCTGTTGCGTTCATGCTCGTCCTATCCTAAAGAAATACAAATGGTTTTCCATGTGACACAGCCAGATTTCAGCACGCCGGAAGTTACGAGAAAACGAGAGCAGTATAGCAAAACAAGTATTCTCACAACCTCCCAAGTGCTGACATCAGACTATTTCACATGGGAAACCATTTATCGAAATAATCAACCTTGATAAACACGCGGAATTTGACTAAAATTCAAACCGTGTGAGATACATGGTTCTCATCTAGTCAAAGCGTGCGAATAATAATAATTATTATTATTAAGCCTTGCTAATCGTATAATATAATAGGGTGCAAACGTGGGTTGACCCTATATTTTGGCATCAAAAACATAGTCTTCAAAATGCAGTTGCTCGTATGATCTAGTCAGTAGAAATGAATCGCAGTAAAACTAAACTGTTCGTTGCGTTTTGTTGGATAACTTTCGTTTTTGTGCGGCCCACAGTTGTTGGAGAAAGCCTTGAGCGGGTATGACCCATCAAAGGACGGGAAAGACGCAGCCAGGGGGGTGAAGGATACTGGCAGGGGGAGCAAGAAGAAGTCACGACTGGCACCAGACCCACATCCTCCCCCAGAGGTAAGTTGAAGTATCACCCGCCATGTTTGTAAGACTAATCCACATTAATGCAGTTATTTCCATTAACTTCAACTTACATATTTAATGACTCAACGAAAAGATTATCGGGTTTTGCGATAAAACAACACACTTTCGTTTATGGGGTTTGTGCTTCACAAGCAAAACCGATCATAAATAGTGAGAACCAATGTTTGGTTTTGTAAGAACTGTATAAACAGCCCCTCCCCCGGTTTGGCATCTGGAAAATACTTACAAATGATATTCAAAGCAACTTCTTTCTCTAAGACAAAGATTTCATTTTCCATATGTATTTTTATCCAACGTTGTCCGTAACTTGTAACATTCGAAATTTTCCGTATTTCCTTTTGAATTTCCTTTTGTTAAGTTTTAAGTCGGATGAGAATCAGGGGCGGATTTAGGGGAGGGACTGACAGGACCCGATCCCCCCCTTTCGTCGGCAATTTTGGAAACATTTTTAAGAAAAACACTGGAAAAAACCTGCTTTGGAGCACAGATGCCATTTCGGCCCCCCTTTCCAGAATTGGGGGTTCGAGCCCCCACCCCCCTTTCCCAAATTTCTGGATCCGCCCCTGAGAATGTCAGGTGGGGCAGAAGTCCTGTTCCCTGTCCCTGTCACCTCCAGAGAGTGCAAGTATTGGAGCACCCTGCAGCCGAAACATTTTCTTGTTAATAAATGTATGAATAAGGGACTAGAAGGTGTTTTAGCCTGGTTTTAAATATATACAAACAATATTTCATGGTAAAGTGATATCACTGTTTCCCCTTCATTCCAGGCGTTGACTCCTAAGAGTGGAATCGACGTGGTCATTCTGTTTGAGCTACCAGATGAAGTCGCCCTTAAGAGGGCCGAAGGAAGGACATGTAAGCAGCTTATCTTTGCTTTGGTAAAACTGAGATGGTTATTAAAGTGTATTTTGATACTAAGGTTCTCTTGACCATAAAATATTGTATCGTGCATAGTTCCAAATGTGTATCACGGTACCGTGAAATTTAGGAAATTCTTCCCTGTATCAGATACGGCGTTGGTCGTATTATGTACTTGTTGACCGAGTGGGAGGGCCAAGGCCATGGTCTACGGACTGAGCGCATAGAGCTCCATAGCTCACGGCCAAGAGCCAAATATCTTCACATCCATCCAGATCCAAAACTCAGACTAATCCATACCTGTCGTAGTCAAAAGGTGGTTTATTATTAACTACTTATTAACCGAGAGTGAGGTCTGTACGGGAGATATCAAACTGAGGCCTTGCTGTATTGACCGAGCGATAGCGAGGTCAATGCGTCAAGGCCAAAGTTTGATATATTTTCCGTAAAGACCAAACGTTCGAGGTTAATAAGTATTTTGTTATAATGCATTTTTTAAAAACGATAAGCAGAAATTCTTTACATCATACATCCGGTAAAGCGCACGCGTAGGTCATTAACAATAAGAACCAATCAGAACGCGTGAAGTATCTTTGTCATATGATAAATAAGAGTTTTGTTGGACGAAAATGCTAGTTTCTGATATATAGGAAGAGAACGACTGGAGTGGGTAGGATACAGCTTCATACGGCCCACTCACAAAAACACGTCGTCCAAGGGCGGCTATAGGTACTACCAACTTTTACGTTCCACGTATGTCCTTTACAAGCCATCGAAAACTGCGTCAGCAAACAATAATCGAAACAAATTTGCAAACTTCAGCTCCCAAGTTCCCAAAAATGTTTGCCGTTTCCAATGACCATCTTTTTTGGTTGCAAACATTTTTTGAAATAACCAATTAATTGGACAAAGCTTTTACCACAAAACCACTCTTTTAAGAGGGGTAAACCAAATTTAGTGACATCGACGGCCTTAATGGGTCAATCGTACAAAGAGCTAGAAATTTAGGACGTACATGGGTCCATTAGATAAGGGTACTTAGCCGCCCTTTCCCCGTCACGTCACATTCGAGCGGGTAGATACGGGTCACGTAATAACAAGTGCACATATTAGTTAATAAGAATGAATGTAACTGCCTTTTACTGAGTAATTTTCTCCAATTCCACCCAGCGCTAGAACTTTTATTTCTAAATATCGTTAATGATTTGACCGATAACCAGTTATTTGCCTTTGGACTGGGAATAAATTCAAGGCCGCACTGAAAATCACTGTTTGTGACGTGGGCACCCTTGTAAATAATTTTATTGTTATTTGTTATTATGAATCGATTTCACTTCGTTGGTTATATTTTTATTGCCCATGAGTCAAATTATTGCTTTCGTATCACCCTTCTTCCAGATAATCCGATGTCCGGGGATGAGTACCACCAGGAGTATAATCCTCCGGTGGAGGGGAGTTATACGGGAATTAACAAACAGGAAAGAGTTGTACCAGTTACCGACTCATCTAACGACAGAGAACAAGTGCAGCAGAGGCACGTGTGGTTTAAATGATTCATGCATATGATAAAGGAAAATAGTTGCATGTTAGCGATCAGTATAGCTCATGGTAAATCAGAATGGTGGAATCGGGTCCAAAAACAAGTTAAAAATCGCTTTTCCCTTAATAAAAAGACATAAAAAGGATTAAACAATGTTTAAACTTATAATACTTGCTCCTAAATTTCTATGTCAGAATGAGTTTGTGACCTTCATCAAAGAAGACTGATTAAACTGTTTTTTCTGCTTTGGCGAGTAAGATAAGTATGGGGTTTGGTCAACAAAGCTTGATATGTTATGTTTTGACCGTAAGGTCTGTCGAAAAGCTGATGTTTCGAACGTTAGCCCTTTGTAAGGAGAAACTCAGCTCGATTCTAAGTGAAAAAATCAAGTAGAACATTTATTGCCGTACAGAATCCCGGGATAATTGCTGGATTTGGGTTTCACTTGGCTTGGGGAAGAATTTGGGGACATTACTCATTCAGTAAATTTGCAAATGATCGTTTGTCAGTGTTCTTTGTTTCCGTTTATGAGCTCCGTCAATTGTTATTTTATTGGAATTGACGGTTTTCTTTCTTTTGTATCTGCAGAATAACCGGTTTCCTTGATGCTTGGCCCAAGTTAGAAAAATGGTTCACAAGATTTGGGATTGTGCAACGCGTCAATGCAGATAGATTGCAAGGTAGGAAGGAGGCAATTTTGTGTTAATCAGAGTTGGGTATTTTTTCTTTACCCCTCTATTTACTCTACATCCTTTTCTTGAAATTGCAAGCAAGTTGAACGAAGAAAAGAGCCGATCTAAAGCTTACAATCAAATACAAAAGGCCACAACCAACACCCTCAGCACAAAACTTTACCCCTACCCCTTCTCCACCTGGTCTTCTCCAAGACCACCTCATCATTTCTAAACCAATAGAAGCAACTCTAGATCTATCTTCAAAACAACCGCTTTAGGCCCTTGACAACCCGTTTTAAACGAACATTCCTCTTCTAACCTACTACCAAGGAAAACTATTAACCCCTACTCCAACTATATACTCCAACCAGACCGTAGACAGGACAACTTCCCATTAAACCACTGGCAAACCAATTTTTGCTTTCCAATATGCACCATCAACCTCCCCCTCATCAGCATCATCAACATCACCACTATCATCATCACCATCATAATCACCATCATCATCACCATCGCCATTATCATCATCACCATCTCCATTATCATCATCATTATCATCATCATCATCATCCTCATCCTCACCATCATCATCATCGTCGTCGTCATCACCATCATCATCACCATCGTCATCATCATCATCATCATCATCACCACCATCATCACCATCATCCTCATCATCACCATCATCATCATCATCGTCGTCATGATCGTCATCATCATTATCATCATCATCATCATCATCGTTATCACTATCATCATCATTGTCATCATTATATTGTTATATTGACAACAGTTTATTGCTCATCCATTGTTTATACGTCATTACAGAGGAACTGTACGAGGAGGTGGCCGCGGTATTGAATGAGACTTATCTGAAATTAACAGCTCCACCGGAAGAGGTCCAATCCGTGAGTAATAACTTCGTTTCACATATGAATAACCACGGGCATCCTAAATAGGGGATGTAAAGTCGGATCATGTTAGTACGGATACTGAAGGGACAAAAGAAAGTGTTTAAACTTTCTTGTATCTCTTCACGTGTCCGTGCTAAGAATTCAAAACTCATTTTGAAATTTAGCAGTTGTAAAATATTGATATTAAAGAAAATGACGAAATTGAAAAATAGGAAGGATATGAGAAATAGAGAAGTAGGTGTCTGGACTCTTCAGGAGTTGTGGATAGTTTGAAGAGTTAATACAGAAACTAGATTAATGACCTTCTGGCATGTCACGCTTACACATAATATCCCGTAATCACGGACCAGAATGTATTGCGCTTCAGAGATATATCGAAATTGCGAAAAAGTATCTTAGTACAATTTTTTTGCGGCTGCTTTCAACAAAAATACGTAATTTTTACTCCCTAATTATTAAGTATTTAGGTAATATAACAGATCGATAAGTTAAAAATCGTTCTATTTCCATGTTCCTTGTATCATTACATTTGAAGGTGCATTGCAGGAGATGCAGCATTCATGTTTTCAAAGTAAAATGTGTTAAGCGATCAACGAACTTATTTAGCTACGATAGTTCACGACATGAGGAGCGACATGAGTGAAAAAATGATATAACTATATAAGCCGAAAAATGTGACTGATTTGCGAAGTTTCAGTCGCGATGCACAGAATTTCAGTTCGCATCGGTCGCAATTTTGAGCGCGGCTTTAATTCGATTACTGGCCAAAGTTAACGTTTAAGTTTTTTTAAATAAAAATCCCATTTATAACAAATGTTGTTAGGACAAATGTTCAATTGATACATTAACTTCAATAAATGATTTTTGACTTAACTATTATTGTAAGCGAAGTTGTTGCAATTTAAAACTGCTTTTGTATCTTTCAGTTTTCTTAAAACATATACTAAAGATTCTCAAAGTATATCCGGATAAACTCGTGATGTTGGCAGAGCGGAAAACGGCAAACATGCTCTTTTCTTATTTATTTGCCTAGTGACGACGATGCATCAAAGTTTTAAATGTTTTAAAATTTGCTACCTGAATGTTTGACAAAACACAGATAAATTATAGAGCAGCTGCGAGAAATCGAGGAAAATTATAATTTTCCGCTGCCAAGAGATCAACTTTCCCAAAGTAGAAGGTCCTGTTTCTAAATACGTCTCAGTTCTTCAAATTCTTTTGAAATTTGATATTTTCATCTTTTATCAAAGTCAGCTTTTTACCAAACTTGTATTTGATCGAACCATTGATGTTCTTAAACGAAAATTGAAAAAAGCGAGAAGACCATTTTCCACTCTGCTCATAATACTTTTAAACCAAAACATTTATTTGAACAGAAAGGCCACGGAGGTAAACAAATTAAATTGGCGGAAAGACATGTGGTTCGCCTGTCATATCGGTAAAGTGCCTATAGAACTCAATACTCGATGATAAGACTGGACAGCGTTCGTTAAGTTAAAGTGAGTACCACAAACTTATAACAAATATTTCGTTCTCAAGAATTTTTAAATCAATCATGGTTTCTGGAGGTCATTTTATTAACATACAACGAAAGACAAGTCCTGCGGGTTTAAACACATTTACAATATATCTGGGGTTTTTTCTCAAAGTTTACGGAACCGAAAAGCCCCGAAACATGACATAACTTGCAGCTCAACAATATGTCCATGGAATACTCGTCCTCTTCATATTTTCCTATTATTTTACAGCTTATTCTTAAACAAGTTTACTTGATTATAAGAAAGCCCAAGACTGACTAGGTCTTCAACCACTGCTTTTAGATCAAAATCCGTATGAATAGTTTCCCCTTTTTTTGCAACGGATGAACAATAGTATTTTAAATAAACTTCTGCTCAGTGATGAGTTTCTTTTACTTCCAGACGACTGGACCCTTGCATCGTATTCTAAGCTGAAATGTATTCTTTGACTGACTAGTAATTATGCAGGTTTTTGTGTATTATTGCATTGTTGTTGCATTATACCTATCAATATATAAACACAATTTTATTGAAAGGTTTCTCCATATAGCGAATGGTCATATTTTAAGCTCATTTTGGCTCCATAACTTAATTAGGTACAATGTAGCCGTGTGTCTTTACTAACATGTGTTACAACGGACCTAGAATGTTTCTCGCTTTGTGTTAAAACTTTGATATGGAGAAGTTGTTCTTAATCTTGGAACTCTTGATAGCGGAAGCGTTAACGAACTTTGCCCCATTGTGACAATCATGTCGGGCAATACGACATCTGGTCTTTCTGCCAAATTATTTAATTGCGGCCTTTCTGTCCCTACTGTCAAGTGTTTTATCCCGTTATATTTTGCGAATTATCTATGAAGTTTTTTTTTATCAAAGAAGTGAGTTAAAAGAAAGAAGTTAAACTACCTTGGTATTTCTGTGTTACTACTTTGCCTTCTCCCCTTTTAACGCTTTTGCCAAATGGAGTGTCTTAGACACAATATTAATGTTTACGACTCTAAGCTGAACTGTTGTAGGGTCTCATAATGCTTTTAAGTAGTTAAAACTACTTCACCTACTTCACAGAATTCTAAAAGTTATATCCTTGAAGGGTTGTTTTGATTAAAGAGACTCCGCTTCCATGAATAATCATCGCGGCTTTTGTGCTCGGATCTGTAAATTACAAGTTACCATTACAGTGCTTCAAGACTAAAAGAGTCAGCAGCAAGTCACGGTTAATAAAGATTTATGCACAATATGGCTGAATAAAATGTTACTCTGCTCGTGTGTAAAAAATATTTTTGAATACGGCTTTAATAACAAAGTTTCCAAATATATTTAAAATGTTTCCCGTCGACGTTTCGGTTTAACTAAGGCCCTGTCCACACTAATACGTTTTCAAAATAATACGTTTACGGTGTCACCGAAAACACATCGATCGATTCACGTCCACACTACCATTTTGATGCGTTTTCGACTGTCCACACTAAAACGTTCGAAAACGATAGA